>CM044899.1:117887719-118092163 GCA_024500145.1 Gentiana dahurica var. dahurica | reverse complement strand
TGCCCGGTTCAACAATCCGCCTTTAAGGATTTAACTGAACGAAACAAGATTAACACTCTAGAGTCGCTCAATTAATCAACCGATAAACCTCGTCCCCTAATCGAATCTAAACAACTAAGTCCATTATAAGAAACGATCTTAAAAACCCCTTTTCCCACACCCCTTCACAACATACATTTATAAAAGTTGTGTGTGTGATCATGAACTAGGTGATCAAGCTAATTCAAGCGTTAAGAACAAGTTTTAAGACACAAATTTGTCGATATAAAATCAATTAAACACTATCCATTCCAAATTTCATCAATTAGAGTGAGATTTCTTCAATCTTCACATGATTTAGCTATGAAAATGTTTTGCTACACATAATAAAGCTAAAAAAAGCAATCAAAGATGATATCAAAACCATAAAATGAAAAAGAAATGAACTTAATTACCAAAACGCAGAAAATTGTCTTTATATCAAGTTTCTCCAACATCCATGTCAAATGATGAGGAAGAAGCTCCAAATATGCAAAATACAAGATAGTTGAGCTAAAATGTGTTTAATCAAAGTAAATTTGGTGTAAAAGTGAATCTAGGGATCAACAAGGGCGAAAGACGAAAAAATTGAGTCAATCTAAGAGTAAGGGTATGAAGATGTGTGTAAAAATCTGTGCCAAAAGGTATATATAGGTGTCCCAAAATGTGCAGGAAAATCCCCTTTAGTTCGCGCAACACTATCTAAGCACGCGCTTTGCGATTTGTCGGCCATGGATAAATCGATTCTTCCTTGAATTTGGCGCGCGCTTCATCCCTTATGCGTGCGTTAAAATGCCTGTGTATCATGTTGAGTCTTTTGGTTGTCGTTTGGCGTGCGCACACCCTCGTAGCGTGCGCTAAGCCTGAAACCTTCAATCTTGAATCTTCTGACTATCTTTTGACGCACGCTTCACTGTTATAGCACGCGCTAAGAATGTTTCTGGTCCAAAATCTTCACTTTTCTTGGTTTCTTCCATCCCTGAGCTTCGGTTGCAGCTTTTTAACTCTCATGCCTTGCTTTTAGGGTTCACGAGTCACCTATTTTTCATGCATCTCACATGGCCAACAACATATCGAGCGTAATTCTGCAAAAACGATAGGGCTCGGAAAGGGTCAAAACACCGTAATTCTGAGGCTTCCCATTTAGTTGACGGTTTACCTCAAAGTGAGTGCTCAATGTGATTTTACCCTATAGATGGTCTAAAACTACCCAAAATGATTCAAAAATGTCGTAAACGGGGGTTGAAACATGCACCAAAGCATAGTCAGGTTGACTCTCATCAACCACCACCCACTTACACTACTAGAAAACTGCCATATAATGAGGAGAATTTAATGAGGAGTTGAAATTTTGTCATTAAATGATACATATAATGAGGAGATTTGAATTGTTTTGTTGCTTGATGACGGAATCAAAATTCTCCTCATTAGTTGTATCATTTCTCCTCATAAAAAATATATGAAATAAAATCTCCTCATTATTCATAATTTGTTTTTTTATATTAAATTTCCTTAAATTTTTTTACATATCCTCAATATTTTTTAATTCATAATCCTTAGAAAAACCATCTCCTAAAAAACCATTTCATGTAAATCTAAAAAAGAAACCCTTCATTGCCCCCAAATTATCCTCGTCCTTCCTCCTCCCTCCCTCCTCGCCCTTCCTCCTACCCTTCCACCTCCCTCATTTAGAACCCTCCACATGCCGACCAGTCAACAACCCCTCATAGTCGCAATCCACCACCAGGAGATCCAAGGCGGCCGAGCCACGCACGATTTCTGGTGAAATCTCCATTTTCATTTCTCCAAAGTGTCTTCCATTTCCTACACAGCTGGGTATGCTCTAAGTTTTCTCCAAGTCTTCAATTAAGTCTAAAATACAGGTAAGTGTGCTGATTTTTTATTTTGTCGGTGCTTCCTTTCAATGTTTGTTTAAGATCTTTCCGTTTAATTGGGTCAATTTGTCAGTCAAACGAAGAAGCTTGAGTGGAAAAAAAATGTGTTTTTGGAACATTTCCATCAACTGAGTGACTGGATTTTCTTATTTTCTGCTCTCAAGGTAGAGAATTTATTGGTACTGAAAGTAAAGTAGAAAAGAAAAAAATTTGTAGAAAGATTCGATTTTTTTTACTATTACTTTGGTGAAAAAAATTATTGGTGAATTTGGTGAAATATATGTTTAATGGGTTGTTGTGGTTGTTAAAATAGGTGAAAAAATGTATTTATTTTGATAGTAAAAGTCAGAATGCTGTAAATGCTCTTGAATATGTTAGTTTTGTATTTGTCAGTATGAGCTACAGCCTCTCAAAACATGTACATGTTATTTTACTATTTGTGTTTTTGCTATTTTAATGATTCACTGTGTAGTCTACCAGGTAAAGAGCTCAAGCCCTTTTCTTAATACGCACTGTTGTATCTGTATTTTCGGGTAGTAGCTTAATTTTATTAATAAAGGGACAGGGGTTGTGTTATTCATTGGTGTATACTCACATCACTCTTTCAATCTTATCCTCTGTTTTTTCTATCAGCTTTATGCAATAGATTAGTTGTTAAACTTACCCCTGTTTCATTTATTGCATCAGGAAGAAATCGAAATCAAAAGATGTTGTAGTTATTGTCATTACTCCCGACTACTTTCATAATGCTTGACTTTTATTTAGGTGTTCATCATTTGCATTACACACACACAACCCTTTTGTCCTCCTACCGAATGGCCGAAATAACAAGTAATTGAAGAAATGCCACCTTCTTCAATGGTGTTGGTATGTGTAGTGGTGAATTGACAAAATAAAGTTGTCATTTTTCTCGGATTTTCTTCATTTCACGTAACCGAGTTTTAAGAATACAACGGTTAGCTCTTTTATATGTGTGCATTTTATTCAGTTGTTCACTATTTGATGTTTGATATAGATACGAAATGGATGAGAGGCAGGAATGTTCTACACTGGAAATAAAAGACAACAAAACAAAATGTTCTCGGATTCCTAACACCCTCCACGAATCATGGTATAGTTAAACATCCAGTCAAAACAGTTGGATTTAATTCAAAAAAAAATTCATTATGCCCTTTGTTTTGCAAGGTACACATTGGAAGACATTGGAACTGGATCACATATGCACATCAGTTTGCCTCAAAATGGGGAGAATGTCTTCATGGATGGGCGTGAATCAAGTGAGCACGATATGTCTAAAACAGGGGAAGAGTTCATGGCCAGAGTTCTAGAACATTTACCGTCGATTTGGCATTTACCGCTCAAGTTCCCAATAGGTCTATTTCTTCTTCACCAAATTATCATTTTTTACGGTTTTCTTCTTATACCTTTGGTGGTTTGATTTGGTTCGATTCTTGTGATCAGTTACGATGGCATACAACCAATTACATGGAGGGTAGCATACCTGCGCTAGGAAAACAAAAAAAGTGAGGCTCCAATCCAGATAGTTTTGTTGCCTAAATGGCCTTTCACGCTTGCTTGATGGGATAACAACCTTGCAACCACCAATTAAAATTGAGCCAATTCCATCCACCTTGAAACCACCAATTTATCATGCTTGCTTGATAAGATACTATCCGCAGATGTCTTGCAATCTGCCTATGTTTTTGATTTGTATGCTTGCATTTGTTTCAAAGTCAGTATGGTTCAGATTCTCCATGCAAGTCTGTCTGTCAGCCTTATTTAAGTCTCGATTTCAGTTTGGTTGCATAAAGTCCCTGCTCTGCTCTGCATCAATCACTACTCTCATTTGTGTCTAAGTTCTTGAGAATTAAGTTGGGTCATAAATCAGGTCTTAGCAGTACATTCCTAAGGTTTAGTTGTTTGCTTGATATTTAGGCATTATGTTATGCTATCTTGTCTCATTGCTCCATGTCTATTGTATTTCCATCTATGTGGATTTAGTTTTATTTGCTTTATGATCTACTTTGTGGGCTTGTTTGAGTCCCGTCTCTGTTAG
Organism: Gentiana dahurica var. dahurica; assembly: GCA_024500145.1. Taxonomy (NCBI): domain Eukaryota; kingdom Viridiplantae; phylum Streptophyta; class Magnoliopsida; order Gentianales; family Gentianaceae; genus Gentiana; species Gentiana dahurica. Next base: position 118,088,194 of record CM044899.1, on the reverse strand, counting down.
ATTACATGTTCCTTAGTGGTTTGAATTGTGTCAAGTTATCTGATATATTTGGTTAAATAATAGTCTGCCTTAGAAATCTATTTTTGAGCTTGAGTAATGTTTGGTGATCAAGATTTCAATTCATTCTGTTTAGCCTTAAATTCTGATCTGTTTTGGCATTCGTTTTTCATATATTATGTCACGTAACAGGTTTATGTATTAGTCTGTCTTAGCTTGTATTAATACAGATTGAAGGCTAGTTTGGTTCATGTTTAGGACTTGGTTTGAGTCTATTTTATTGGCCATTTGCAATGTGCAATCTGTTTTTGTCTAAGTTAGTGTCATGTTAGTTGTCTGGTTGTGCATCAGTCCCTAATATTAGTTGTGAGGTTTGAATCTAATCGGTCTTGGATGAACTTTTAAGTAAGCTTCAAAATCTGAAACATGTGATTTGTCTGAGTGTGTTTATCTTGTGATTTTGAGCTTGTTATGAGTTGTTTAGCGTCTCTGCGCTCGTGCTCATTACTGATCCAAACTTGAAACTGTAGGTTTTGCAAAATTGGAGGATTAAGCATGACTCTCATGTTAAGCTGGACTCTCATAGTCAAGTAACCATCCATGTTCCTTATTATTTTAATCCTTCGGGCTTTCTTTTAATCTTCAATTATGTGTGGTCATAGCTTCTTTTTGCATTTTATACAGAGAATAGTCTATTTCTTAATCTTTTTATAGAGTTTGTTGGTGAATGTTGACTACAAAAAATGAATTCGTTTTATGTGTTCCAACTTTATACTTAAACCCTTTTGTTCTTGCGTTTTTTTTTGGTACCTTTGTATGAGCCTTAGAATTTGGTTTAAGTTGCCTAATAATCTGATTCAATCTTGACTAAGTTTGCACTCTTTGTTTCAACTTTATAATGAATTCCTTTGAGTTTTTCTATTAAAATTTGTATACCATATCATTTTCAAAGCATTTTCGATATATTAAATTCGGTGCATGTATAACGTAAGTAACAAAATCTGTGCCAGATGAATCTGAATTCTAATTTGGCATGAGAGCTTTAGCAAGGATTCATAAGATAAGCCTCCTGATGGTATAATATTTCCAATCTTGGCAACTCTGCCTTTTTAGTAGAACAAATTTTTTTCTTGCTATGCGTATCTATATATGCATTTGCAGAATGCTGATGAAACCTGAAGGAATATGGGAATTCATTGGAATTTTGCAAGTTTGACTCTTTTATTATTTCCAAAACTGAAATCAAAATTACCAAATAAAATATATCTTTTTTTTTTTTTTTGAGGAAATATATCTTTATTTCTAAATTATGAATTGTTAGTTTTGCACATTTATTTGACTAAGAACCGTGAAGCTGATGATCTATGCAGGTCATGCATTTTCAACCCCATATGTTGATGTGAACAGTGATGGCTGCAGTATTTACCTTCAACAAAGAAATAATCTCTGGAATTGGTAATCCCTAATGATCCTATTATTTTGGTAATACCACAATTTTGTTCACAATTATAAAATTCTATTATTAACTTCTTTCCATAGTTGGTGTGTAAAAACATTAAGTAAGCATCTGCTTCATGTGAGGCCATGAGTTAATTTTTCCTCCCCTTTTAATAACCTGCTGTTTTCTAACTATATACTCCCTGTGTTTGTTTTTATTTTAAAGGTCCATTGCTAGATGTAGGGGTGTTTTTGTGCATTGTTAACTTTCTGATTTGATCGTTCAATTCTTGGCCTAGCACCCTGTGCTCTTAATATTCTCTCTTGGATAATAATCTATATGTTGATGATGATAAATATGTCTCTTAAGGAATTCTTTGTCTATTCAATTTTATAGTGTGCAATCAAGTCTACTTTTCATTGTCCCTATTTTGCAATTTTTTTGAACAAGAAGATATTTGATTTATAGAACTCAACGAGCAAGAAAGTGGACATCAACTTGAAGAAAATTTATTTGTATCTTAGATGTGCTTTATGTGATAAATAGTTTTGATTAATTTGGGGTGTATAGTGGTTTTGTTTCCATTTTGATTTGGTTAAGTGTTCAGTTCTTTTATATTCCCTTATGCCTTCTCAAGAAATTCAAGTATTTTAGATCAAATACTGACAAGATTTTGTTATCCAGCTAAGTTGGATATGGTGGAACGGTATCAATTGAAAGGAGTAATACCGCATCGTTTGAGAAGGAGTGTTCTGGGACAATAATCCAGCAATCAAAGATGTATAAACAAGCACTTTCCATCAGCCAATTACTGTAGTACGTAAGCATATTCTGGAAAGCAACGTGTTTCTTTTAGGGATGTTATATATATTAGAAAATTCTTTAAATTTACATTTATGTGTAACTTATCTTTTGGGGAATAATCTATCATTGTATATATTGAATCATTGATGTATTTCATCAGTATAAAACTTGTATTGGCTTGCTTTATTTAATGTAGTTTTGGGCTTCAAAATTATTATTAATATTTCATGATTTAATGTGGAGCAAATAGTCTTTTAATGAGGAGATGCATTATTAATGTTTCATAATTTAATGAGGAGCAAATGGTCTTTTAATGAGGAGATGTATTGTTAATGTTTCATGATTTGATGAGGAGAAAATGGTCTTTTAATGAGGAGTTATGTCGTCTTTAAAAATAATTTTAATGAGTAGAATATATCCTCATTAAATGTATGATATAGTCAATGAGGAGTTCCAAATCTCCTCATTATATATCTTTAGCGGCGGAAGCGCTAATAAGGATCGAGATCTCCTCATTAAATAGCTTTAATGAGGAGAAATGGACAATTAATGAGGAGATTTCTCCCCATTAAAGACCGAAATTCTAGTAGTGTTAGTGTTTGCTCGCCCTCGAGAAAAATGAGCATTTTAAAAGAGAATAAAGAGTCGACGTTACACGTGCAAGTCAAGCCAATCATATGTCAAAGATAACCGACAAGTAAATGAGTAAATTCATGCAACTTAACCTTACCTTATCAAGAAAACGGGATGTGTGTGTATGAATAGCTTCTCCTACATTTATTACAGCTTACCGGTTTCGATTATGGACGCTAGGTTATTGCGACTACACCATAGGCTCTTACTTCAAAAGCATCTCCACTAATCGAGGCCAAACCGAGGCTAAGCAAGGTCGAGTAGGACTTGCACGGTTGTAACATTAGGCTAAGGACAGGGCTAACCAAAGGGATTTCTGGGGAATAAACAAGAAAGAGATAACACGAGCGAGCTTAAACAAGGGGTATTCCAAGAACCGACAGTTATTGTTAAGGTTGGCTGATCTTTCCAAAGGCTAACTTCTGCCACCTTGTCCTTCAAGGACCAGGTCTCTTTGTCTTATGTAAGCAATTCTTTGATGAAAACCTATTGTACAATAATTTTTCCATTTACGGTGTCCGTATAGCAACTCCTGTCTGTGTCTACGCCACCTTTGATTTCCACAGAACCCTCAATTTCAGGGAGCTTTAAGCTGATATGAGCTAGTGAGATCACAGCTCGGAGGTTGGTCAAGGATGGACTTCCCACGATGATATTATGTTGAAATAGTGTCCTAAACCCAATCGGGTTGGACCAGATCCGACCGGGTCGGATCACTACTACTATTTCTTTATATTTATACATATGTTAAATCTTTTCTGTTGTCATATATTTGTTCTTTTAAAGAACCAATTGTGAATTGTTATATGATAACGTCCTTAGTATTAAAATGTGATAGAGAAACCATGATAAGCGATTATGGTTGATGAGATCTCTAATCACTTTAATACGTTTGATACTCAAATGTGTCTAGGCTTATGTACTATTATACAGGGCATTGATAGTACAAACAGGCCAGCACGTATTAGATGTCTTCTGTCTTTAAGAGCAGGGATAGATCTCGTCTATCGAAGTGTAGAGACACTTGGACTGTACGTGCACGAGTATTAGAGAATGCGTACGTTAGACTTATCCACTTACACTGTTAAGTGTCACGCTATGTGGTGATTGTGTAATTATCCTTAGGATTGGAGTCTACATGGCATCATGATTGAGCTGAAATTTACCCCAACAAAAACAATTTGTAAAGACTCGAAACCGTGGGCAAACTAACTCTTTAACCGGCAGTGTACCGGGTCGATTTCTGGCATAGCTACAGGAGTCCCAAAGGAAAAGTGCTTGTGAGTACCAAAGCGAACGTGTTACTTAGTCTAGGTTATCAATCTTTTTAAAGTGCTTGTATATTACAATGACACTAAGGTGATTTTTACTAACGAGTCTAAAGATAGAAAAGGAAGAAAGAAGATTAACTACTTGGTTTTTTTTTACGTTATACTAAGGGACATAGCCGAACCATGATCAAAGTAGCTAGTTTCAACCCTAAGGGTAGACAAAACCGGGAGTGTGCATTATAACAAACGAACTCTCGCATTCAATTTCACGGGTGCGTGCTCCTAATTCCGGTGCTAAGGTCTGAACAGCTCTCTTCTAACACCTTATGCCATGTTAACTACCCTTCCCTTTAGAAGATTCACTAACAAGACATGTAATGCACTAGCCGCTTAAATGTTAAAACGAGTAACCTCGTATTGGGCTCGGGCTCAACAACTAAGCCGAGTCTACGCCGCGATCTTAGAACCCCTTATCCCACGTCTTCCCGCAAAATACATATGTAAGGTTGATGTGTGTGATTACTAAATTGGGTGTACAATCCAATCTAGAGATGTTATAGCAAGTTCTAAGACGTTAAACAAGCCAGATAAGACATTAAAAAGCACTATCCACTCCCAATTTCATCACCCAATGGGTGATTTCACTAAATTTCATATGATTCGACTATGAAAAGGGATTAGCTACTCATTGTACTAGTTAAAACATAAAAGCAACAGTAAATTAAAGACATAATGAGTAAAAGAGAGAGGAAATATACCATAGAAATGAGAATTTCGAATTTGAGATCCAAAATGTACACTTTGAAGAACTAATTGACTTAGTGTTTAGAGTAGAAATTTGAGCTAGGAAGTGGAAAGATTAAGCTAAGATTATACTAATTTAAGCTAAAAGAATGTATTCTAAGCTATTATGAAATTCGAGCTAAAAAGGGGTAGGTTTTGCTAAGAGAGTAATAATAATTGAAAAATGGTCTAAGTGGGGAAAAATCTGCAGGTTTTCGTCTTCAAACGCGCGTTTAGCTGCTGTAAACCGGCGTTTCGCTTCATTTCTGGGTAGGCTCTTGCTTGTTCTTCAACTGAAACGCGCGTTTAGGGGGGCTTGAAACGCGCGTGTAGGGGCAGGTGCACTCTATCCAAAATCATGCTTTTGAAACGCCAGTTTAGGGGGTTCAAACGCGCGTTTGACCCCCAATTGTTCCAAAACATCATCTTTTCTCCCTTTTGATCACTCATATCGCCTCGATCATGCTTCTCACCATGAATCATCACCTTCCGGGTCCTCAAGACACTAATACCCTACAACATCATGAACGACCAAACCAACCAAACAATTCCGGAGGGTAAAAGTGCTCGGGAATAGGGTTAATATCAACAAAGAGGGGTAATAAGCCATCAAAGTGACGGATTTACTCTCCGTGCCATAAACTCACGATATTACCCCGAAACGGTCTAAACCACCCAAAAACATGCTAAACGTGTGGTAAACGGGGGTAGAAAATGCACCGGAATCACGTAAAGTTGACTCTCATCACATCACGGCGTGGATTGTAATTCTTTGACACTATTGAGGTTCCCTCTAGCCATGGGGCGATCATGCGGTAATGATTGGGTGTGATACTGAAGCATGCGGAGTATACGTGTTTGGTCGTCTGGAAATCACGTACCCTAATAGTAGGGGTGAATATCCGAAAGGGTCTTCTTATAATAAATGTCTTACTCTCGTTATTCTTTACAAAGTAGAAGTAAATGAGTTTCTTCGAGAGAGCATGATGTCTAGATTATAATAAGATACGGTCGTTGATGTTTGACACTCGACGTACGACTGTATGAATATTATTACAGCGATAGGATTCTATTTACACGGTAACTATTTCACATGAAAGGTAGTAGTCATTGCGTTTGACTCTTCCGATGATTGGGGGTCATGGTGTATTGCTAGACGCTATCCCGTGATCGTTAGGAATGAAGGGCATTTTCGTAATTTGCACTTTGTGCCTACGGTTAACATAGTCGGAAGCATATCGGGTCGCACACATATGAACATCAAGTCGGATTAAAATGTGGTTATAGTTGATAACCAAATAAGGAAAGAATTTATCTCATACTATAAAGGTTATAGTAGTAAATTAATATGGTGGTATTTATTTAATATGAATAAATATAATGCAAGATATTAATTATGTTGATTAATTAAATATACACATAATGTATGTGTAATTCAAAATATATATATGATATACATGTATTTTACAAATTAATTAATCATCAGACTATATTAATTAAAGAAAATCTCAATTCCCAAATTAGTGGGAAGATGTGCCATAATCAAAGAGTATAGGATACATTTAGATTGTGTAATTTAATTAATAAGATTACCATAATATTATTATTGGATATTAATTGATTTTTGAAAAAATATATTTATGGTAATAAGATAAAGATATATTCAATTTAAGATATTGTCAATATATATCTTGAGAAAATATTTAATACAAGTTATTGAATATTAAATGAGATAAATCAATCAAAAGGACAATAAACTTATTCATAAACTTTTGCAACAGATTAGTCCAAGTTTGGATCGATCCTGGTGCTAGAGACAATAACCATATCTTCACTTTGTCTTTCAGAGTGAATGGAAACAATTTCAGCTTGATATTGTCTTCGGGTACTCCGGCTGGCTTGACCGTGCTGACTATCTCCAGAAAATTGGTGACGTGTACACTAGGATCTTCATTCATTACTCAATGAAAGGTAGTGTAATTAGTCACCATTTGTATCACATTTGGTTTCGGGCGAAATACCTCAGCTGCATCCTCTGGCTGAACAATTGCTGGCACGAATTTCTCAATCATTGGCATTGCATAACTCTGTAGAGTTCTCCTATCTTCTTGTACCACAACTCCTGCTCCATTCTGTCCATTCTGTCCGTTCTGTGCCATGTCGATTTCTGTATCTTACAAAGGTGGAATCTCTTCTTCCCTCTCGCTGTGATTTCCTTCGTGCGTACTCACGTCGTCCTCCATCCTAACAGATCTCTCTCGAGCTTCCTTTCTCTTTAGTCTTGCAAAATTTTCAATCTCGGGTATGAATCTCTCTAGTTTGGCTGCTGAACTTAGTGTAGCGTACTACAAGTCACAAAAAGAAAATAAAAATGTTAGTAACTTGCCTCGCCGGCTGTTACACACGCCTGGCATACTAAAAAATACACACTCTGAAACTGACTTGACTCTGAACTAACAGAAACGATTCTGCCAAAACTGGGGCCCTCGGTTTATCAGGGTAGACCCTCGATAAACCGGAAGATATTTTTCCCGATTTATAACAAAATCGACCCTGTATGACTCCAGTATAAACATACTACAAAACAGACTCAATTAAACAGACTCAAATATGTATAGAAAAAATCAATCTTTAATAAAAAGTATTCTTGACACGAGTCCCCGGCAACGGCGCCAAAAAATCTTGATCGCGTGCAAGGCACTTACTAGCAATAGGACTAGGTCTATCGTAGTAGAGTACTAGCGAGTCAATGTCGATCCCACAGAGACTCGTAAGAACGTCTAATTATCAAGATTGATCTCGTCACGATTATGGTCTACGACCAACTATAATATTGACAGTAGTAAATTTGGTGCCTCCAAATTAACAAGGTTATGCTTGTTCACACGAAACAAAAACGAGTTTCTAATGTTTTGGTTCAATTATGAGTGATTAGTTATTCCCCCCACACATGCAACAGTCCTCCCCACTGGTGAATTTATTCATTATTTAGCTACGGGTACAACTCCTAACCCTATCTACTCCGACAATGGTTGTAGACAATCTATACGCAAGCTACTCTCCTTAATTGGTCCGTAATAGCCCATACGCATAAAGAACTAGTGCTGTCGATATTGAGCGCTAAATCATACCGCAAACCCGCCTAGACAGCTGTCGACATTGATCAGCACGTTCCTAGGGTCCATTCTAGATAATGTCCAAACATAGCACTTCACAATTCGTATTTCATGCTAGTTTACGATAACATGCAAATAGTTCATCAGGCTAAAAACATGTAAATTAAATCTATCGATCAACGTAGCTGGCGCCGATTATCATGAATTAGTAATTTACTAGGTATTTAGATCTAGCGATATAGACCATCGCAGATGTGAAGAACGCAACGACTATATATTCCATGATTTCTTCACCAACGAATCAGATCTATAACACATGGGGTAAAATAAACTAACTACTATTTAATTAAACTAAATAAGCAATTATAACATACTAGTCGAATAGAACAACGATAGATCTACATCTTGGAAAAGACAAAAAAAATCAAACCCTCGAAGATGAGCGTAGATCTCCCTCAGATCTCTCCTTAGGCGGCGACACCGTTGTTTTTCCGTCCAGAACTCATAAAATAAATAAAATAAAGAACATAGAACTTTTATTGCATAATTTTCCTTGAATAATTTGGGTACATTGTGTTCTGAGGCGAAGCCTCTTATTTATACCTATCTAAACCGACTTAGAAACATTTAGTTCTACCCCTCGTCCAAGAAAACGCGTTTCGGAAGATTCTCGAGCCTCGGTAAGTCGGCGCCCCTCCTCAGTAAACCGAGGGCAATTTTGTCCTTTTTCTTCAGCCGACTTAACTTGGAATGTTCTGGAATACCCGAGGCCCATTCCTTTCGTTCAGTCCACTCCAGATTCATCCATGATGCTCAACCCAATATTTCGTATCCTGAAAATCATCAAATAATGCACGAAATAATATCAAAATAGGAAAAATAAATGCTAAGTGTAGATTTCTCGACCCACGAACCCGACATATGATATTCAACTGAAATGGTTCATATTTATAGGTCGAAACAACTATTTTTAGCTCATAATGGATAGAATATTGATGCTGTAGGATAGACTATTTTAACCGTCATCAACTACACCCACTAGCCTTCTGCTCGTCCGCGAGCAGAATATCAAGGCGGAATGTACCTCCAAGAGCAATCCCCATAAACTACCCCATATTCAATAAAGATTTCCGGCAGAAACATACATCTAGCCACAATCCATAAGCTCCCCATTAATCACTACTTATCATGCATCAATGTGTCGTGTGATGAATCAGTCGTGATAGTACGTTCGTGAAGAGAATCATGTTGTACTAACCCCACAATCTTAACTTGATTGCGCATACACTCGCTCATCTTGCTTTCAGACTTGGTTACACAATATGGTACCGTATTTGGGTAGGGCGGACTCGGGGACTGAGCATCACTCTTAAGTCCTCGTTTGTTTCTTTTCATGCGAGGGTCGTGCCCTTTTTACACGAGTTCGCTTCCCACACTGCCTTTATTGCTTTTTTTTTTTTCTTTTTCTCTCTTTTTTTTTCATTTTTTTTCATGGCAGATTTCCTCACTTTTTTCTCTTCCTCTCACAAGTCCATTGTGTCCCGGTCACCTTTCGTCATCCAAGTTGCTTCCCTTGTCTTACAACAATTTGTTAAAGTATATAGACAGACAAATATTGATTCTCGGTTAAAACAACTCATCATCTGATCTTAAACACTTCTCACTCAGAATATGTGCTCAAATATTGAGTGCAATGATAGAATATTAATAATAAGTTACTACTTCGCGCAACATAACATACTCACATTCTTCCATACTAAATTGAATATGCTATAGCTCACTTCAAACAGAACTTGGGCTCCTTTTCTACCGATTTCTTACTCGAAAACGTGCAAATAGCAAGCTAAAAACAGTGTTAAAATGTCAAAATCATTCCCTTTTTCGATTATCCAGCTAAGATGCCTACCCCCACTTATTATTAGACCTGGGCGTTTCCGTGGCCAAATCCGGTTCGGACCCGCCGGTTCCCGGGTCCAACCCGGTGGTTCCACGGGTCCACGGAACCGGCGGTTCCACGGTTCCTACTCGGTTCTAGGTTCCACCGGACCCGGCCCGGCCCGGAACCTGCGGTTCAAGGAACCGGCTGGAAAACCGGCGGTTGAACCGGCCAGAACCGGCCCGGAGGACCCGAACCGGCGGTTTTATATTTTTTTATATATAATTTTTTTTCTATTCCCTTCACAATTTGACCAACATTCCAATTTGACCCACGTATATATATTCAAAAAATTTGAATTTATTTTATTTTATTTTAAAATATCACACACTCATCACACTATAAATACATATCCATTTCATCACTTTTTACCCACAATTCTCTTCTATCTCTCATATTCTAACTCAAATATTATAATATTATCTACCATTATAATATATTTCGGATAGTGATTTGAAGTTGTTCTGAATAAATTCGTTTACTTTATCACATTCGAAATATATTTCTGATCATGTTATGTTTGAATATTCAGTGTATTAGTAGTGTGTTTGTATTTTTAATATGAAGTGTATTAGACTATTAGTATGGTGTTAAGTAATGTGTATCAACTATCAAGTGATTCAAGTGTGTCGTGACTGCCGTCATTGATGTATTGTTCAATTATGTAATGGTGTTGCTTAATAAAACAACTTTTATATACATTTTGCCTCGATTCATTAAGATATAAAATTAACTTATATACATAATATTATAAGTATAAATTATCGTAATCACTATATAAAATATAAATTTAATTTACTTACAAATCATTCATAAAAAATAAACAATTAGAAAACTATATTCTTTAATTTACTTACAAATTATCTAGAATATAAGTTATGAAATTAAATATTATATAGATTGGTTGAAAATAAATATTATACAAGCCGTGTGTTTTTTTTTTAAAACATAGTTATGAAATTAAATATTATATATAGTTTAATAACCAATTAGAATTTATTATTAATTTTAACGTATGTTTTACAAATTTTGTAAAAGAAAAATTGATTTTTTTGGAACCGGGATTGGAACCGTGATTGGAACCGTGATCTGAACCGTCTAACTCAGGAACCGCCGAGACCCGGACCCAGACCGGGGAACCGCCAAACCCGCCGGTTCCTGGGAACCGGCGGAATCGGCTAGAAATTGGAACCGGCGGTTCCGGTTCCATTTTGGACCCGGAACCGGAGGATTGTGCCATGGACCCGGAACCAGCCCGGAACCGGTCACGTCTACTTATTATAGACATTGTCCCCAATGACTAATAATAAAGAAAAGAAAAGGTACTTAGCTCTGGAAATGTCGGCTGAGTCAAAATGAATCCCGGAGCATAATCATTAGCTCCTAGGTCATTCCTCTTCAAAGTTGTTACCTGCTTTCCAAAATTCTTCCAAAAACTGTTAGTAACATGCGAAAGGCAACAATAAAATAAGGTGACGGTAATTGTACATATCGGAGGAATGCGCAAAAACAGTTTAAGCCACTTTATTCTTTTTTTGACCTCAGCAAGACGTGAAAACTTTTATGAGGGTATCATATGAGAATCGTGAAGGAAAAAACCACATATATCTCTAAATAAACAAAAGCAATAAATAAGGGTATAGAAATAGTTCTGAGTTTATAGTCGTCAGCTCGAAGGTACTAATAGGGCTCCTTCATTCATATTCTGGCTCTGTCAACGTAAAGACTTCCAACTCAGGGTTATACTTGTGCTCTATGTAATGTTTTAGCCTGTGGCCGTTAACTGAAAGTCTACCCGGATTATTAATGTCTAACTTCACATGCACCTGAATTGAAGACTTTCGTGACTACATGTGGTCCATACCATCTAGACTTCAACTTCTCAAGAAAAAGACGAAGACGCGAATTATATACCAGAACCTTATCCCCAACTTGAAATTTGCGGTTCAGAATCTTCTTATCGTGTAGGCGTTTTGTTCTCTACTTGTAAATCTTGGCATTTTCATACGCTTGAAGTCTAAACTCCTCCAATCTATTCAACTCTAGCATTCTCTTTTCACCGGCTAAATTCTCATCCAGATTTAGAAATCTCGTAGCCCACAGCGCTCGGTGCTCGAGTCTACAGGTAAATGACATGCTTATCCAAACACTATCATATATGGTGACATCCCAATCGTGGTCCTATAAGCTGTTCTGTACGCCCACAGAGCGTCATCTAATTTCAAAGACCAATCTTTCCTCGTGGAATTCATAGTTTTCTCTAAGATCCTCTTAATCTCTCTATTCGTGACTTCCACTTGTCCACTCGTCTGGGGTGATATGCTGCTGCAATCTTATGTCTAACCCCATATCTCATCATCAACTTTTCAAACAACCTATTACAGAAATGACTCCCTCCGTCACTAATTATGGCTCTTGGCACTCCAAACCTCGTCAAAATATTTTTCTTAAGAAACCTCAGGACAACCCTGGCATCATTAGTAGGCGAGCCACTGCTTCCACCCATTTTTAAGCATAATCAACTGCTACCAGGATGTAACGATTTGATTCTGACGATGTGAAAGGCCCCACAAAATCAATTTTCTATACATCGAATAACTCCACTTCTAATTCTATGCAGTGGCATCTCATTCCGCTTAGAAATATTACTAGTCATTTGACAGGAATAACAGGATCGAGTAAACTCGTAAGCGGATTTATGAATTGTTGGCCAGTAGAATCCACACTGCAGTACCTTAGCTACTGTCTTAGCTGGCCTATAATGACCTCCAGCTTCTCTAGAATGACACATGTGCAAAACACTTGGAATCTCATCGTCATGGACACATCTCCTAAGAATGGCATCAGGGCACAATTTATATAAGTAGGGATCGTCCCAATGATAATGCCTGAGATACGTGAAAAACTTCTTCTTATCCGCATTTGTGAATTCAGGTGGTAGGTACTTTCCTGCTAAATAATTGACAATAGTAGCATACCAAGGGTATACCTTGCCCACTCTTGATGTATGATATCGGGTCTGATTCAACTTGAGCTACCACTGAGATGGCCAAGAGTGGCTCATCAGGAAAACTTTCCCTGATCTCAATCGGTTGCTCTTCTTCCAGCAAAGTTAATCTTGACAGGTGATCAGCCACCTGGTTCTCAGATCCTTTTTTGTCCTTAATCTCAACATCAAACTCTTATAAGGTTAGAATCCATCTTAACAATCTCGGCTTGGAGTCTTGCTTGTTAGAAGGTATTTCAAAGCTGTATGGTCAGTGAATACAGTGACTTTCGATCCTATCTGATAAGGTCGAAACTTGTCAAACGCAAATATGACAGCTAAGAGTTCCTTCTCCTTAGTCGCATAATTCCTCTGGGCACTGTTGAGGGTATGACTAGCTTAATAGATATGCTTAAAGATTTTATCCTCCCTTTGTCCCAGGGCTGCTCCAACTGCCGTGTCGCTTGCATCACACATAAGCTCAAAAGGTTTGTTCCAATCTGGTGCTACCAGAATTGGGGAAGTTATAAGCATTCGCTTTAATGTGTTGAATGCTTTCTTGCATTCTTCTCCAAATACGAAAGGCACATCTTTTGCGAGTAATTCCGTCAAAGGTCTAGAAACCTTAGAGAAGTCTTTGATGAACCTCCTATATAATCCTTCGTGGCCAAGAAAGGCTCGCAACGTTTTTAAGTTCGTTGGAGGGGGTAACTTCTATATTACCTCTATCTTTGTCCTATCAACCTCCATTCCTTTCCTAGAAATTTTATGACCCAACACTATTCCTTCTGTAACCATGAAATGGAATTTTTCCCAATTAAGTACAAGGTTGGTCTCTTCACATCTCTTTAGCACCTTACTGAAATTGTCCAAGCATTTATCAAAGCTATCTCCAAATACACAGAAATCATCCATGAAAATCTCCAAAAAAATCTTCCACCATGTCCGCAAATAATGACATCATGCACCTTTGGAAAGTTGCTGGTGCATTACATAACCCAAAAGGCATGCAATTGTACGCAAATGTTCCGTAAGGACATATGAAAGTTGTTTTCTCTCAGTCCTCAGGGGCAATATGGATATGATAATAACCAGAATATCCATCTAACAAACAATAAAACGCATGACCGCTTAATCTTTCCAACATCTGATCAATGAATGGTATGGGAAAATGATTTTTAAGAGTTGCATCATTCAGTTTCCTGAAGTCAATGCAAACTCGATGTCTAGTAATTAGTCTCACAGGGATCAACTCATCAAACTCATTAGGTTGGACAGTGAATCCTCATTTCTTGGGCACCACATGAATCGGGCTCACCCACTCACTGTCTGCAATTGGGTGCAATTGGGAAAATGATTCCCATCTCCAACATCTTTATGATCTCTTCCTTAACAACATCCTTCAGTTGTGGTGTCAACCTTCTTTGTGGTTGTGCTACCGCTTTCTTCTCAGGATCTACAGAGATCTTATGCATGCACACTGATGGGCTTATTGCTCTAATATCTGCAATGGTCTACCCAAACACTCCTTTATGCTCTCTCGGTACTCTTAAAAGTTTCTCCTCCTCTAAAGGTGATAACAACGATGAAATTATGAGGGGAAGGGTATCATCTTGTAAGTATACGTACTTCAGGTGAGATGGAAAAGGTTTCAACGTAAAGTTCCTTGGTGGCTCTTCTAACGATGATCTTAAGAGCTTACCAGTCAATTGTAAGTCAAAGAACTTGTGCCACGTAGGTCTATGAATGGTTCCTCTTAAATACATAGAAGATATAGGCTCTATTTCTCGCATTTGGCCTTCACTACACCCAACCCAGGTTTCTTCATTGCTTTCCTCTTCCTTCAGGAGTAAAGTCTCGGCTACTTCAGGGTCTAGTGCCATTTGCTGATATAACTCCAAAACAAGTTCGTCTATGGCATCTAGCATGTAGCATGCTTTTCCTTCATCTTGGGCATATTTCATTGAATTCATCACATTGAATACTACTTTGTCCTCATTCACTCTCAGAATCAGCTCACCCTTATAAACATTTATCAATGTCTTGCTCGTAGCTAGGAGTGGTTAGCCTCCATGTCTAGCACCACAAAGTCTACAGGGAATACAAACTTGTCAACTTTCACCAAAACATCCTCCACCACTCCACACGGTTGCTTCATTGACCTATCAGCTAATTGAAGGGTTATAGATGTTTCGTTCAATTATTTCATGCCTAACTTATGAAAGATGGAGAGTGGCATTGGATTGACACTGGCTCCAAGATCACCCGATTTGTTTAGGCATACTCCTCCAATTGTGCATGGTTCGTTCAATTATTTCATGCCTAACTTATAGATGTTTCGTTCAATTATTTCATGCCTAGCTTTGTTTAGGCATACTCCTCCAATTGTGCATGGTATGAGGAAACTCCAAGGATCTTTACACTTAGGAGGCAATTTGCGTTGCAAAACTGCCGAGAATTCTTCATTAAAACAAATAGTCTCAAGGTCTAATAACTTCCTCTTGTTAGAGATTGCTTCTTTCAAGAATTTCGCATACTCTGGCATTCCGGCCAGAGCTTCTACCAAAGGTATATTCACTTGCAACTTTTTAAACATTTCTATAAACTTTTTATAACGCGCGTCATCATTATTCGGCTTATATTTCCTAGGGGGATAGGCTAAAGTAGTAGGACTAATAGTTACAGTTCGTGAAGACTTACCTGCTGACTACTACTGCTCTGCCTGTCTGTCCGCTGAATTTTCAGATTCTCGGTTTACCGGAGTAGTGTCCTGGTTTACCGGCCCCTCTTTTTCTCCAGATTCTGCTGCTGACTGCTTTCTGATTCTTCCTGAACAGTTGGTATAACTGGTCCAGGCAATTCCTTTCCGCTTCTAGTCATGATTGCATTCATGTCCTTCGGGTTCTTCTCAGTATTACTTGGTAATCCTCCCGGAGGACGGGCTGACACTTGTTCTGCAATCTGTCTCACTTGGTGCGACAAATTCTGCACTAAGGCTTCTTGATTGGTCAGTCTTGTATCATTCTTCTTACAATAAGTGGTGAAGTTTGTATTCAGTTCAGTCATGGATTTCGTAAGTTGATTGACCTTGTCGGTCACAGTTGAACTCATTTTAACCATGGCTGCTTCCCAACCACCGGACTTGCTGAATTGAGGCATGAATCCACCAGCTCGCCTCGGTCTCTCTCCACCAGTTGAATCACTTTGTCTATATCCCCTCTGCAGGGTCACTCAGTCTAAAACCAGGGTGGTCATGAGAACCTGGGCGATATCCGCCCCCATAAGGATTTCCTTGCCTCCCTATATAGTTCACGTCCTCAGTGTTGATTGCTTCAGTATCTTGTACTTTCTCAACCTTGGCAATGCGATCTTGCATGCCATCTATCTTTTCATTTATTTCCATTAGCTGATATAAGATCTTTTGAGAAGTATCTTTTCCAAATACGCCTTTAGCTACCTTGGCGGTTTCAATTTCGTGCGTTCCCCATTGAATTGTAAGCGCAATTTGCACCAATTTCTCTTCGGCTTCTTCAGGTGATAGCAACGCACATCCATTGCTCGATGCATCAACTCTCATTTGTTCAATTGGCCACAATCCGTGATAGAAACTATGCACTCATACGGGCAAAGTGATATTATGGTGAGGGCATCTCCTCTGTGCTTCCTTAAATCATTCCAATGCTTCTTCAAACGTTTCAGTGGGTTTTTGCTTGAAGTTCATAATCTCTTGTCTCATCTGTAGTGACTTCCCAGGTGGGCAGTACTTATTCATAAACTTTTTCAACAGATCAGTCCAAGTTTGGATCGATCCAGGTGCTAGAGACAATAACCATATCTTCGATTTGTCATTCAGAGTGAATGGAAACAATTTCAGCTTGATATTGTCTTCGGGTACTCCAGTTGGCTTGACCGTGCTAACTATCTCCAGAAAGTTGGTGACGTGTACACTAGGATCTTTATTCATTACTCCATGAAAGGTAGTGAAATACCTCAGCTGTATCCTCTGGCTGAACAATTGCTGGCACGAATTGCTCAATCGTAGGCATTGCATAACTCTGTAGAGTTCTCGTATCTTCTTGTACCACAACTCCTGCTCCATTCTGTCCGTTATGTGCCATGTCGATTTCTGTATCTTCCAAAGGTGGAATCTCTTCTTCCCTCTCACTGTAATTTCCTTCGTGCGTACTCACGTCGTCCTCCAGCCTAACAAATCTCTCTCGAGCTTCCTTTATAATTTGTTTTGCAAACTTTTCAATCTCGGGTATGAATCTCTCGAGTTTGGCTGTTGAACTTTGTGTAGCGTACTACAAGACACCAAAAGAAAATAAAAAGGTTAGTAACGTGCCTCGCCGGCTGTTACACACGCCTGGCAGACTCAAAAATACAGACTCTGACTACTGACTTGACTCTAAACTAACAGAAACGATTCTGCCAAAACTGGGGCCATCGGTTTATCGAGGTAGACCCTCGGTAAACTGGAAGCTATTTTTCCTGATTTTTAACAAAATCGACCCTGTAGGACTCCAGTATAAACATACTACAAAACAGACTCAATTAAACAGACTCAAATATATACAGAAAAAAAAATCAATCTTTAATAAAAAGTATTCTTGACACGAGTACCCGGCAACGGCGCCAAAAAATCTTGATCGCGTGCAAGGAACTTACTAGCAATAGGACTAGGTTTATGGTAGTAGAGTACTGGCGAGTCAAAGTCGATACCACAGAGACTCGTAAGAACGTCTAATTATCAAGATTGATCTCGTCACGATTATGGTGTACGACCAACTATAATATTGACAGTAGTAAATTTGGTGCCTCCAAATTAACAAGGTTATGCTTGTTCACATGAAGCAAAAACGAGTTTCTAACTTGGAATGTTCTGGAATACCCTAGACCCATTCCTTTCGTTCAGTCCACTCCAGATTTGTCAATGATGCTCAGCCCAATATTTCGTATCCTGAAAATCATCAAATAATGCACGAAATAATATCAAAATAGGGAAAAGAAACGCTAAGTGCATATTTCTCGACCCACGAACACGACATATGATATTCAACTCAAATGGTTCATATTTATAGGTAGAAACAACTATTTTTAGCTTATAATGTATAGAATATTGATGCCGTAGGATAGACTATTTTAACCATCATGAAGGCCTGGCTGAACTCCAACGGCTGAGCTCCGTTGCGCCCTGACCGACCTTTGGTGAACTGGGAAGCTAGCTAGTCTGATCTCCCACCTAGGGTTCAGATCTGCCCTTAGGCTAAAGTGGGGCTCCTGACCCTTAATATTATGGATTTATTTATTGGTTGATGATTGTGGGGGTGACACGTGGTGATGTGCGGCTCGACCTCCATCACATGACTATATTTCGCCTACGTCTTTTAGTATAAGGGAAGGGTCAAGATAAGTTTCAAGATCAAGCGCTTACCATTGTACTAAAGCCAATTGGTATTAATAAAGAGGCTACTATATTTTTTTAAGCATTCAAGGGTGGGTGTGGGCAATCTCTCCCAACACCCCCCCTCAAGTGTGGGCAATCTGTCCCAACACTTGCACAAATTTTCATTCAAGAGTTGGCTATATCTCCCAATACCCTCCTTAAATAATGTTTCAACCAGAGTTCGATCCTTTAACCTCTGGCTTTGTTACCATGTCAAGATCAAGCGCTTACCGTTGTACTAAAACCAATTGGTATTAATAAAGACACTAGTATATTTATTTAGACATTCAAAGGTGTGGGAAATCTCTCCAACAATAATGTATTGTATGGTTGTCTTTTTAAAATTCTTTAATAAAGGGCTTCGTTTATTTAAAATAAATAAAAATAAAAATAAAAAACATGATGGTGGTTTGAACGTGTCCTAAAGAAGACCTTCCAGTCGTTTGATCTTGGTAGCCAATTTTCTTTACATAACAACAAGAATTAGGAAACTCAACTATAACAGTGTAATCATTAATCAACTAAGATATACAGGGCCGGTCTTAAAAATTTTTGGACCTTCAGCGATTTCACTGAATGAATCCTTTTCGTTTGAATTTTTTTTTTCTAAAATATTATTTCAAATTCGCGCTTCTAAAATCTATAGATAGAAAACTCAAATTCATTTATGTTAGATATGTTTTCATATATCGTTATCGTTTGTATTTGGGCCACCGTAACAAAACATTGTTCGAATTGTTGCATCCGAGTTATTATAAATTTGATATTTCGGGTCTTTATCAATTCAAGCAATTTTCTTAAGGGGCAATGGTCCAAAAAGAACAAAATAGACTTAATTAGGCAAATAGGACACTAAGGAATCTTATTTGGTTATAAGGACACAAATTAGATAGATAGACTCAAACACCCTTAATGAAGAAAAAAAATAATAAAATAAGAAGGGATGAAGCGCTGGGCGCTGAATGTTGTTATTATTATTATTCGATTAAAATAAAGCTGTTGATGTTGTTTGTGTGCTTCTTTTATTTTTTTATTTTTTTTTCTGGATGTTGATTGTTTGTTTTGTTTATTTATTTTATTTTATTATTATTTTTTTCTTTTCTTCAGGACGTTGCTAGGTTTTTTTTTTTTTTTTTTTTTCTAGATGTTGATAGTTTTTTTTTCATTGACCACCGCGATGCAGAGATACCGCGATGAAGAGACACCACGATGCAGAGACACCGTGATGGAGTGACCACTCCCGATGCAGAGACAACACGATGCAGAGACACCTCGATGAAGTGACACCGCGAAGCATTGACTACCGCGATGCAGTGACACCCCTGATGCAGAGCCGCCTCGATAAAGTGACACCGCGATGCATTGACCACCCCAGATCCAATGACCACCGCGATGCATTGACCACCCCGATGCATTGGCCACCTCGGTGAATTGACCACCCCGATGCATTGACCACCGCGACGCCCGATGCACTGACAACCGTGATGCATAGACATCGCGATGCAGAGACATCACGATGCAGAGACATCGCGATGCAGAGACACTGCGATGCAGTGACCACCGCGATGAATTGACCACCGCATCGCGGCGGCCATCGCGAATTCGCGATGCAGTGACCACCACGTTTCATTGAACACCGTGATGCAATGACCACCGAGATACAAAGACATCACGATAATGCGACACCGAGATGCAGAGACACGGCGATGAAGTGACACCGAGATGCAGAGACACAGTGATGAAGCGACACTGCGATGCAGAGAGACCTCGATGAAGTGGCACCGCGATGTAGAGAACTCCGCGATGCACTGACCATCGCGATGCGACACCGCGATGCAGTGACCACCGTGATGCAGTGACACCCCCGATGCAGAGACGCCGTGATGCAGAGAAGCCTCGATGAAGTGACACCGCGATATATTGACCACTCAGATCCATTGACCACCCCAATGCAGTGGCCACCTCCGATGCAGAGACACCGCGATGCAGTGACCACCCCAGATGCAGAGACACCGCGATGCAGTGACCACCCCCGATGCAGAGACACCACATGCAGTGACCACCGCCGATGCAGAGACACCGCGATGCATTAACCACTATTAACGAGTCGAGCTCGATCTTGTTATATTTTATTAAAAATTAAATGAATTCTAAGAAAATAATCGACCTTACGAGCCTAGTCGAGCTATATCGATTACTTAGCGTGTCAAGTTCGATCTTGCCTTTTTATGGCTTCATCGAGCCCAAACTTTATCAACAATTTATGCAATGACATTGGCAATCATATATGCGTGACATCGGCAATCATATATGCGTGACATCAACAATTTATGCAGTGACATCGGGAATCAAATATGCAGTGACATCAACATTTTATGAAGTGACATCAACAATTTATGCAGTGACATCGGGAATCAAATATGCAGTGACATCAACATTTTATGCAGTGACATCGGTAATCATATACGCGTGACATCAACAATTTATACAGTGACATTGGCATTCACCACCATGATACAGTGGCCATCCCCGATGCAAAGACACCGCGATGCAGTGACCACCCCAAATGCAGAGACACCGCGATGAAATGACACCGTATTGCAGAGACACCGTGATGAAGTGACACCGAGATGAAGAGACACGATGATGAAGTGACACCGCGATGCAGAGACACCTCGATGAAGTGACTAACCCAATGCATTGACAACCGCAATGAAGTGACCACCGCGATACAGTGACCACCGCGATTCATTGACCACCGTGATTCAGAGACACAACGATGCAGAGACATTGTGAAGAAATGACACCGTGATGCATTGACACCGTGATGCAGTGACCACCTCCGATGCAGAGACACCGCGATGCAGTGACCACTTCCGATGCAGAGACACCGCAATGCATTGACCACCTGGATGTATTGACCAACGCGATGAAGTGACACCGTGATGAACGGACAACCGCGATGCATTGACCACCGCGATATGCAGAGACACCGTGATGCACTAACCACCGCGATGTAGAGACACTGTGATGTATTGACCACCACGATGCATTGACCACTGCGATGCATTGACCACCGCGATGCGTTGTCCACAACGATGCATTGACCACCGCGATGCATTGCCCAACCCGATGCAGTCACCACCCCGATTAATTAACCATTGCGATGCAGTGACCACCGCGATACAGTCACCACCCCCAATTAATTAACCATATATGAAGTGCATCGAATGAAGTGACATCGGCAATCATATATGCGTGACATCAACAATTTATGCAGTGACATCGTTAATCACATATGCAGTGACATCAATATTTTATGTAGTGACATCGGCAATCAGATATGCAGTGACCACCGTGATGCAGTGACCACCCCTGATGCAGTGACATTTGATGATGCGACACCGAGATGAAGCGACACCACAATAACACCAATATTTTATGAAGTGAAACACAATAACACCAACATTTTATGCAGTGACCACCCCAATGCATTGACCACCGCGATTCATTGACCACCCCAATGCATTGACCATCGCGATTCATTGACCACCCCGATGCAATGACATTGGATGATGCGACACCGAGATGAAGCGACACCACGATAACACCAACATTTTATAAAGTGACACACAATAACACCAACATTTTATACAGTGACCACCCCAATGCATTGACCACCGCAATGCATTGACATCAGCAATCATATATGCAATGACATCGACAATAATATATGCAGTGACATTGGCAATCATATATCCGTGACATCAACAATTTATGCAGTGACATCGGCAATCGGATATGCAGTGACATCAACATTTTATGCAGTGACATCGGCAATCGGATATACAGTGACCACCGCGATGCAGTGACCACCCCCGATGCAGTCACATTTGATGATGCGACACCGAGATTAAGCAACACCACGATGATATTTGATATTTTTCCGACTTAATTTCAAAAAATCGATTTTTCTAATGAATTAAACATTAGAAAACCTTTGAACAAAAAGAAGTCACTTGAAAATGCATCCAGCAAAACCAAATCAACCATTGAAACAAAAGATAACCACAGTCAAAGTTCAATCCTCACACTCAAATAATCACCACAAACACCCATTCCGGCTCCTAATTGAAATTTAAAGATTTTCCAAATTATCAAAAATATCTGTTTAATCGAATTATACAGTGTAAACATTGGAAAATTTAAACACCCATCATGAATACAAATTTTAGACCTTCAACTAAACAATTCAGTATGTCAAGCAATAAATGTTCAAAAAAAACTCAAAACGGAAGCATATGCGAAAAAATCCAAGCTCCAATTCAACTTTTTCTAAGAAAGAACCTGAATTATTTCTCTAACCATTCAATGCCCTTCCAGCGACAAGAGAGCAAACAGTGAAATCCGAAGAAAAAGATCATTTTTTAAAAAAAAATTGAAATTAATTCATCATAATACCACATCATAGATGCAGAAAAAAGAAGAAGATGTAACCGACCAACCATGAGCTCCCAAGAGTTAATGATTTCGGGTTTGAGAGGAGGATTGGGATCGGAATTAGAGACTGAATCAGAGAAGAAGGAACCGAGGAGATCGAGTGGGAGCAATGGTGGAGGTAGGGGTGGGAGAGATGCCATTCCTGATGATGTATGGCGGAGAAAAAGATTAGAAGAAACAAGAGAAAGGAAAGATTAGAAGAAAGACGCCATAGCTGAAAATTGATGCAGTACGCACTCGTCCTATGTACAGATCCAAAATGAATTAAATGCGGTAAAGGGTAAAAGTGGAAAAGTAAATGAAATGTGTCCTTATAAACAAATAAGATTTAAGGGTGTCCTAAATGCCTATTAAGTGTTCAAACTAGTCCTTATAAACAAATATCCATTTTCTTAAACACGTTTATTAGTGGAACTATAATTTGAGTCTTTATCATTTCATGTAATTTTTTTTAACCCATTGTATAAGGTTAAATTGAAATTTTAGTTTTATAACTGTACTCATTTTGCAATTTTGATCCTGACTTTACTCCGATCACAAAATTAGTCCTATAAGTTGGTTTGTTTTTACAAAATTAGTCCCGAACATCGGAAAATGCTGACTAGACTTATATTTCCGGCCAAACATGATGACATGACAATAACCACCATGGATACACTCCACTCTTTACCTCCCCGTCAATTTTCTCTCGATAAACCCACCTCGTATTTCTTCTCAACATACCTCAAACTGATGCAAAGAAAGATAATAAACTGATGCAAACCCAAATCCAGAATGCATAATAAAATAAATTGAAAAGAGAAGATAAAAGTAAGAAGAATCAAAAACCCAAAATTATTATTCCTGAATCCAATTAATTTCTTAAATCAAATAATAAAATTTGAAGCAGAGCCACTTCTTTGCTATGTATGCATCCAAGAATTCCTTAACAGATTTTTTAGATAATGGGTGAAAATCAGCACCCCAATTTGAAACAAAACCATTCACCAAAATTATTCAAAATATGCTTACAGGTATGTCCTTCAAGCTTACAGGCAGCTGCCAGAGCAGCCTTTGGATGAGCAGCAGCCCCTGCATTTCTCAGTTCTAACAGGAATTACGTCGAGTAGGTTGTGTGCATCGACAAAACACCTATTCCATGGCTGGTTGACCCATTCCTCATCACTAAATGGGTTATAAGGGGCTGTGAAATCATCTCGGCGAAGGAATCTAGAGCAAACTTACGTACGTACCTTGGGAGGGGCTCACCTTTCTTATTTGCGATGAGGTCGACGTAGATTTAGGAAAGAGGTTCACCGTGATAAAATAAGGGATAATTATAGTAAATACGACAATTAAATCAGGAGTGAAGCAATGGATGATTACGAAGATGTTAGGAACCAATGCTGCTAGTAGTAGATATTTTGTTAGTAGACAGTTGACTAGGGATGCTTAGCTGCTAATAGCTGTCAATGTGCTGTTGTTAGCTGTTATTGTGATGTATTATCTGTCATTGTATTGTGTAGTTAACTGCAAAGTATAAAAGGGAAGGCAGACTGAGAAATGTAATATTCATTCAGACAAGTTTATACTAAATACAAACCTTATTCCTCCTGCATCTTCTTATCTTCTCCCCTGCATCCTATTCTTTTCCTTCTAAGATCCTTACAAGTGGTATCAGAGATAGCGATTCTCTGCCATGGTTGATACTAGGTTCAAATCTGTGGATGAGCAGACAAAAAAAACGCTAAAGATATCGAAGAGCTAAGTAAATCAATGCAAGACCTCAAACAGAGCTCAGAAAATGGCGTACATGAAGGATCAATTTGCAGCTATCTTTGCAGTCCTATCCAACAAAACAATACCAGCTCATGGAGATAGGCTCCCTACACCACCAGCAAACGAACCAGCAACCGAAATTCCCTCCTCTAGCCTGGGAATTTTAGGTCCCTCTCCAACAGAATCAAGGTATGACAATATACTCAGACGCCCCAAGATGGATTTTCCTGTGTTCAAAGGGGAAAACCCCAGAGCATGGTTAAGGAAATGTGAAAGGTACTTCCAATTTCATTCAATTAAAGAGGATGAGAAAGTAGCATTAGCAGAAATGCACTTAGATGATCAAGCTGAGTTATGGTACAGTAGCTGGAAGGTAAACAAGAGATTCATTACCTGGACTATGTTTTGTAATGAATTGTGTAGAAGATTTGCAAATCAGAGTTATGATGATGTAGTAGATGAGTTTCACAAGTTAAAACAAACTGGAACAGTAGATGCTTATCAGGCTAAATTTGAAGAGATTAAAACACTAGTGTCCTTGAAGAATCCTGGGTTAGATGAAGCATACTTCGTAGCAAGCTTCATGGGAGGATTGAAGAAGGGTATTAGATCAATTGTGAGAGTCAATAAACCCTTAGATCTAGCTGCAGCCCTAGAATATGCAAGAGCACAAGAAGATGTACTGGATTCCATGAGCAGCACCACAAACCCTGGTTGTAAGTCTATACACTATCAGAAGACCAACACCATACCCATAACTGCTAAATTTCCAGAAAAAGGAAGGGATGGTAGCAAATTTATTACACCAGCAGAAGTCCAAGACAGAAGGGCTAAGGGTCTTTGCTTTAAATGTAATGAGAAGTACCTGCCAAGACACCAATGTAAATCCAAACAGTTCAACTTTATTCTGGTTGATGAAAACGATCAAGATTTTGTTGAAGAATTGGAAGATTCTGGAATTGATATTACAACCTCAGAGGTATCTCAATTGTCAATAAGCACCATGACTGGTCAAGCCAGTTCAAACACTATCAGGATCCAAGGTTCACTCAAAAAGAGGCCAGTGAATATACTCATAGACAGTGGGAGTTCACACACATTTCTAGATCAGAAACTAGCTAAGGATCTCCAATGTGTTGTAGAAGCTACTCATCCTTTGGGGGTTACTGTTGCAGATGGCAACAAGATGGTGAGCAGTAACATGTGTCCAAATTTACCATGGATTATGCAAGGCAACCGATTCACTCATGATGTCAGACTCCTGAAACTAGGAGGATGTGATATGGTACTTGGGGTTGATTGGATGAAGAAATTCAGCCCAATGATGTTTGGTTTCAATAAAATGGAACTCTCTTTTCACAAAGATGGCCAACCAATTGTACTTAAGGGGTATGAGGAAATTGCAAAACTGAAGACCATCAGCTGTAAGAACTTGGTTAGAAGCTTTAAAGGGGGTAAGTCTGGGGTAATGGCATGCATCAATTTCATTAGAGCAACTACAGAGCTGAATGAAACCACTAGCATATATCAGGGGGTTCATGACTTGCTGGATCAGTACAAGGATGTGTTTTCAGCACCAGAATCATTACCACCAGACAGAGACTTAGTCCATGATATCATCCTTAAGGAGGGGACTGATCCTTTTAAACTAAGGCCCTATAAATATGGTCATCATCAGAAACAGGAGATAGAGAATCGGATAGAACAGATGTTAGAACAGGGTATGATACAACCCAGCCATAGCCCTTATGCATCACCTATACTGTTAGTCAAGAAGAAGGATGGAACTTGGCAGTTATGTGTGGACTACAGAAAGCTGAATGAACTTACAGTGAAGGACAGATACCCTATACCTATCATTGATGAGTTACTAGATGAGTTGAGGCAAGCAAAATTCTTTTCTAAGATTGATTTGAGGGCTGGATTTCACCAAATCAGAATGAAGCCAGAGGCAATTCCCAAGACCGCATTTGTAACACATCATGGTCATTATGAATACACAGTCATGACCTTTGGATTAACTAATGCACCAGCCACCTTCCAAAAGGCTATGAATGAACTCCTCAAGCCATGTCTCAGAAATTTTGTTTTGGTGTTCTTTGATGACATACTAATATACAGTCCTGACCTACAGTCCAATATGCAACATTGCAGGCAGTACTGGAGTTACTAAGGCAGAAGAAGTTCTATGCTAAAATGAGCAAATGTAGCTTTGCACAAACCAAGGTTGAGTACCTAGGGCACATAATTCAACAGGGGCAAGTGATGGCAGACCCTGGTAAGATTGACAGCATGTCCAAGTGGCCTATTCCTCAGAATATCACAGAATTGAGAGGGTTCTTAGGATTGACTGGTTTCTATAGAAGGTTTATCAAGGGATATGGAATGATAGCAAGAAAATTGACTGATTTGTTGAAAAAAGACAAATTTGATTGGTCTGAAGAAGCAACTGAGGCCTTCCTGGGATTGAAGGAGGCCATGTGTGAAGCCCCATTACTGGCTTTACCTGATTTCACATTACCATTTATAGTAGAAACAGATGCTTGCATTAATGGACTTGGTGATGTTTTGCAGCAACAGGGAAGACCAATCTCTTATCTCAGCAGGGCTTTCAATTCTAAAGAAATGGGACTTTCTATCTATGAAAAAGAACTTCTAGCAGTGATTATGGCTGTCACCAAATGGAAACACTACTTGCAAGGGGCACAGTTTACTATTAAAACAGATCAACAGTCCTTAAAATATCTATTAGAGCAGAAAGTTACTACAGCTCTACAGCAGAAAGGCATCACAAAGTTGCTAGGATTGGATTTTAAAATTGAGTACAAGAAAGGAAAGGAGAATGTTGTAGCAGATGCACTATCTAGACGGCCTATGCACCAGGGAGTTTCTATGGCTCTCACAGCAGTGGTTCCAAGTTGGATGACAAGGGTTATTGATAGCTATGAAGGAGATGATCATGCTCAATTCAAAATAAGTTCTGTCCTATTAGATCCACAGAATGAACCAGAATTCACATTGCATCAAGGTATCTTGAAATTTAAGAACAGGATATATGTGGGATCATCTGGCAACCTAAGGAAGGAAATTCTGTCTCAATTACATGATAGTCCACTAGGAGGTCATTCTGGCATCGGGGCATGCCTTAGAAGGATCTCATCTATTTTCTACTGGCCTAGGATGAGGAATGATGTCGGGGATCTAATCAATCAATGCATCACCTGTCAGCAATGCAAAGACATCCATGAACACCCCCAAGGACTTCTCCAACCACTCCCAATTCCTGATCAAGCATGGACACACATTAGCATGGATTACATTGAAGGGTTGCCAAACTCTGAGGGTTTTGAAGTCATCATGGTTGTGGTTGACAGATTCACAAAATGGGGACATTTTGTGGCTTTGAGGAAGGGGTATTCTGCAGAATTGGTGGCAGAGGCCTTCTTCCATCACATCTACAGATTTCATGGTTTACCTACATCTATAGTGAGTGACAGGGATAGTGTGTTTACTAGTGAGTTTTGGCAACATTTGTTTCAACTAGCAGGAGTCAATATTGCACTAAGCTCTGCCTACCACCCCCAAACGGATGGCCAAACAGAAAGAGTAAACCAGTGTCTAGAAATGTATCTAAGATGCATGTGTTTTCAGAGGCCTAAGCAGTGGACTAAATGGCTTACTTTGGCTGAGTTCTGGTACAATACAAGCTTCCATACTGCCATCCAAGTATCACCTTTTGAGGCCTTATATGGGTATAAACCTACATCTATACCCATTGGAAGTTATAGCACTGGTAACAACTTGTTAAGGGTGATTTTATACGATTTATTCCGTTATGTTTTATAATGATTTCCTCCATATTTGTATAATTTGCATAGAAAATGAGCGTTTAATTGGTTTATTGAGCAAGTGAGGTTTTAAATGGTTTATTCGCAAAATTAGTTGAATTATGCGTTTTATTGTTGATTTCATGTTTATTTGGATATTATTACATTTTGCGATGTTTTTGATGTCATGTAGATGCATATTCTCAACCCAAAGAATGATCAAATGAAGATCAAGTTCGAATTATATGATGAGAAAGAGATAAGGATGGAATTGGCTAGAAGAAAAGAGATAGAGTTGAAGATTTCGAATTTGGATCCAGCTGGACTAGCGTCCAAGTCCCGTCCAGGTTGGACGGGCGTCCATCAAAGTAAACGGGCGTCCAGGAGAAGAAAATTGGTTCAGAGAGTTTGGACGCTGGGTGGACGAGCGTCTGAAGCAAGTCCAAGGCATCTGGACGGGCGTCCACAATTCCGGACGGGCGTCCACGGCCGACATGCTGAAAACCGACTTACTTTTCTATAAATAGCAGCGCGGATTTCAACCCTAATGACACATTATTATTGAGACCTATTGATACATAATCATTAGGAGAAAACCCTAGGCGGCCCCAGCCCCCTTAGGGGAGGCTAGGGTTGCGATTTTTCTTGTTTTTCCTTCGCTTTCTATTTCGTTTTGCTGCCGTTTTATGCTGAATGATTGGAGGCTGAGCAATTGTTCAAACTATGTGAATCCGTTTCAGCAGGTTCTTTATTTTCAATCTAGATTTGTTTTGTGAATTTGATTAAAGTTGTATCTTTTCTATGTTTATGTGTTATGCAATCGATATCGAGAGATGTATTGCTTATTGATGTTTACCGTATGACAAGAGTCGGTGTAAACCTTAGATCACCATAGGAAAGATGGGATTTTTAACCTTGACATAACGAGAGTTGAGAGGTTAGATTTCTAGGTTGCTAGATTGAGAGATCTTACACCTTGTTTTGATAGCGTCGATCTTATATATCGAGAGATGAGAGATTGATAGGCGAATTATCTACGAGAGTAGGAATTCATACATCCGTTAGGTGAACCACATCTTTAATTAAATCATCACGAGATAACTTTAGAGAGGAAATTAAGGGTTGCGGGATCGGTGGATAATTACTTGTTCGATTGTTCAATCACCATGATCATCTTCTTGTTTACTGTTTATTTTATAGTTTATAGTTTAGATTTCGTTTTTGCTTTTATCCTTCCTGGCTTTGGACTGAAAATCCTCTGTCCAGTTTATTTTATCGTTTTTAGTTTCGTTTTAGTAGTGACAATCTTAGGAAAATTAATGAACTAGATACCCCGATTCCCTGTGATCGACTCCGGTATAATCGCTATACTACGATCCCTACACTTGGGGAATACCGGATTTATAAATTTTATTACTTGTTTATTTTCATTAGATAAAATCCGTGACACAACTCCACTGTAGATGAATTCTTGCAACAAAAACAGATACAAACTAAGGAACTGAGGGATCATTTGGAATTTGCTCAAGCCAGGATGAAGTATTATGCTGACAAAGGCAGGACTGAGAGAGAGTTCCAGGAGGGGGATTTGGTCTATCTAAAACTACAACCCTACAGGCAAACTACATTGGCCTTGAGGAGGAATTTGAAACTAGCTGCTAGATATTTTGGTCCATATAGGGTTATCAAGAAGATCAATCCGGTAGCATACAAATTATTACTACCAGAAGACTCAAGATTGCATCCTGTATTCCATATTTCACAGCTCAAGAGATATAAGGGGGCACACATACCAGCATCTCCACACCCTCCCATCACTTCAACAGATGGGCAAATGGTGTTATATCCAGAACAAATCATGGATATCAGAACTATAAAGAGGAGAAATGAGCCAGTAGTGCAGTGGCTTATGAAGTGGATCAACTTAGATGAATCATCAGCTACATGGGAAGATACCAGATATATGATGCAGAAATTTCCACAATTTTCACCACCATGAGGACATGGTTTTGCTCAAGGGGAAGGGAATGTTAGGAACCAAGGCTGCTAGTAGTAGATATTTTTTTAGTAGACAGTTGACTAGGGATGCTTAGCTGCTAATAGCTGTCAATGTGCTGTTGTTAGCTGTTATTGTGATGTATTATCTGTCATTGTATTGTGTAGTTAACTGCAAAGTATAAAAGGGAAGGCAGACTGAGAAATTTAATATTCATTCAGACAAGTTTATACTAAATACAAACCTTATTCCTCCTGCATCTTCTTATCTTCTCCCCTGCATCCTATTCTTTTCCTTCTAAGATCCTTACAGAAGATCAAGTCAAGTCTGAGGGAATTAAAGATAAGCACAAACTCAGTTTAGAAGTGATTAATTCACAGGGAATTGAAGTTATGGATAAGATCTGCAACAAGATTAAAGGAAGAGGGAAATTGATTTTTCGTGATTTGGTTTTATTTAATTAAGGTTGATTTTTTTATGTAATAAATAAATAAAGTAGGGTGATGTGCAAAGAAAATTTTTTTATTTAAAAAAATGTGGAAAATATTGTACGACGTGGCATTATTTTTAGCTGGAAAAGTTGTCCAGTCAGCATTTTCCGGCATTGAGTACTATTTTTGTAAAAAAAAAGACCACTTATAGGACTTAAATTGTGACCGGAGAAAAATCAGGACCAAAATTGCAAAACGTATCCAGTTACAGGACTAAATTTTCAATTTAGCCCATTGTATAAGGTTGGTTGGGAATGGACCTATGCGATTATTTTTTAAGCATAGCATGTAATTCTGGACCCGCCCTAACGGTGGGTCTTCGACGGTCGTCTGACCCGCCTAATGGGTTGGCCGGCCAAATAGTCAACATATTTTTAGCTGTGTAAAGGACATGTAGGATATTGTTTAGGTGCAATGTGTGCTTAGTGTGAGGAAGAATTTGTTTGCTAGAACAAGTGTTTTCTAAGTAGAGATTCTCACTTTTAAGACCAATCATCATGACATCAAAACCATTATAAAGGGATCTCATACGCGGGTAGTTCAGCTTAGTTGTGATACGACTGCTTGCACCACTGTCTAAATTCCAATCTGTGGATAACTTATCGAACGTTGTTATCTCTCTTAGTCACGGTTACTTCAGCAGTAAGAAGTTTTTGATCAAAATAAAAATGGATCCCTCGAGGAATCAACCGAGTACCAAAGTCATTTTCCAACTTTGTTTAGGTCAATCGAAGGTAGAACACATGATAATTAACACTAAAAACATAATGTAAACTAAAGATAAAAGGGAGAGAAACATAGTCAAACCATGATCCGATTGATTACTTTCGCCCCTCAAATTGATTATTCGGGAATGAGCATTATCAACCAACCAACCTAACGACTATATCGACTCATTCATGGGTGCAAACTCCTAAAGTGGTGCTAGATGTCATGCAACAACCTAACACCCTTTGCCCGGTTCAACAGTCCGCCTTTCAGGATTTAACTGACCGAAACAAGATTAAGAACTAGAGCCGCTCGATTCACACCGACAAACTTCGTTACCCAATCGATCTAGAAAACTTAGTCAATTGTAAATAACGATCCTAGAACGCTCTTTTTCACACCTCTTTGCAACATACGTTTATAAAAGTGGTGTGTGTGTGTTCATGAATTAGGTATACAAGCTAATTCAAGCATTAAGCACAAGTTCTAAGACACGAATTCGTCAATATAACAAAATTAAACACTACCCATTCCCAATTTCATCAATTAGAGGGTGATTTTTCAACTTTCACATGATTTAGCTATGCAAATGTTTAGCTACTCATTATAAAGCTATAAACAACAATCAAAACAAAGATTAAAGCCATAAAACGAAAGAGGAATGAAATTAATTACCAAAAATGCAGAAAGTTGAGGTTTACATCAAGCTTCATAGACATCCACGTCAATTGGTGAATATGAAGATCCAAAATGAAAAATCCAAGACACTTGAGCTAAAATCTAAGCTCAATTAAGTTTAATCTACGGGAATATGGTGTAGAAATGAGTATAAGGATCAAAGAGGAAAATTTCGACCTAAAAGTGTTTTTATGTGAGGAGGTGTGTATCAAGATGTGTGTAAAAATCTATGCAAAAAGCTATATATAGGTGTCCAAAACTGTGCAAGAAAAGCCCTTTTTAGCGCGTGTATAACGTCCAAAACACACTCTTCGTGATCTGTCAGCCATGGGATTCTCGAATCTGCCTTGAGTTTAGCATGCGCAACGTCTCTATAGTGCGCGCTTATACGTCTCTGTGTCATGCATGGCCTTCTGTTAGCTTCATAGCATGCGACCTTCAAAGCGTGCACTGAAAGTGAAATCTTCAAAGTTTGCCATTCTGCTTGTCGTTTGGCGTGCGCATCACCTTCATAGCATGTGCTAAAATCAAAACCTGCCAAATATTGCATTTTGCTTTCCTGGAGCGCACGCACCAGCTCCAAAGCGCGCGCATAGACTGCTTATTCTTCAAGATCTTCATTTTTACTCCATTTCTTCCATTCCCGAGCATAGGTTTCATCTTTCTAAGCCTCGTGTCTTGTCTTCCGGGTTTACGAGTCACCTATTTCCTGCATTTCACAAGCTAAAACAACATACCGAGCGTAATTCCGCAAGAAGGATAGCGCTCGAAAAGGGTCAAAATACCGTAAAATGATGAGGTTTCCATCTATATGACGGTTTACCTCAAAATGAGTGCTCAAAGTGATTTTGTCCTATAAATGGTCTAAAACTACCCAAAATGAGCCAAAAATGTCGTAAACGGAAGTTAAAAATGCACCGGTGCATAGTAAAGTTGACTATAATCAAATTTCACAGAATTTTAGTTTGTTTTATTAATATTAAAGTTGTCATTACTTTGAAAAATTGGTGTCATTCTTTAGTCGAAATGGTATAATTTTTTTATGTCAAATGAATGTTTATAATTAAGGAGGGAAATCGCCATGGATTACATTTGAAAAGAATTGAACTCAACACATTGAGGTGTCAAACTCTAAGCCACCCTATTCTAGCCTTCTTTAAGTTACCAACATAAGCAACCTTACCCCACCACCCTCCCTACTATACCTTTCCTCATATTTTTTCACCACCCACCTTACACTGTCATCCTCACCTTACCCTAGCATGCCCTACCATCATATCCTACCCTACCCTACCTCACATTTTCCTACCAACCATCACCCCATCGCACCCTACCCCACCACCCATCCTG
This sequence comes from Gentiana dahurica var. dahurica, assembly GCA_024500145.1. Lineage (NCBI taxonomy): Eukaryota > Viridiplantae > Streptophyta > Magnoliopsida > Gentianales > Gentianaceae > Gentiana > Gentiana dahurica. The sequence continues at coordinate 118,054,476 of CM044899.1, read as the reverse complement.
CCATACCACACCACACCTCTCACCTTACTCTACCCACCCCAACCTACCCTACCCCACATTTCTTTACCTACCACCCACTCTACCAATCACCTAACTACACCCACCTCTCCACACACCCTAGCCTAACCTACCCCACCATCCACCTACCAACCTTACCTTACTAACGACTCTAAGCCACTCTCCCCTAACCCATCTTAATTTACCTACAAAACCAACCTTACCCCACCACCCACCCTATCTTAAATAACCTTTTTTTCACAACCCACCCTACCATACGCACCTTACCCTGCCCATCCTCACCTTACGCTACCATACCCTACATTTTCCTACCAACCATAACCCTAACCATCACCCCATTGCATCATACCCCTCGACCTACCCTATCATACCTTACCACCCTAACTATCTGTTATGACAGGATCGTCAGATATCCAAAACGGATTGCAATAATCAAGACTAAGCTAGAAAGAATAATCACACAAGAAGCATTAACACAGAATTTAAAGTGGTTTCCGGCAATATGCCGACTAGTCCGGCAGAAACGAGGAGATTATATTATAACTGGAGATTTTACAGACTCTACAATTGCATCAGCAATAGCTACTTCTACTACTGTTAACTGCTGCTTCTGCAAAATATTCTAGGTTACAAAAGATGAGTATATATAGTCACAAAACCCTAGACCTAGCCGACATAAGGACATGCTAGCAGATTGACTAAAATACCCCTGACATAACCTACTGATATTTGCCCTGCTGACTCTACCAGACATAACCTACTAATATTTGCCTTGTTGACATTGCCCAGCTGACCCTGGCCATACCGACATTGCCCTTCTGACATTCCCTGCTGGCATAGCCCCTGCCCTGCTGAGTACTCAGCTGACTTAGTACTCAGCCAGATCAGATGAGAGGTCAAGTCACCTTTTCTAACAATCTCCACCTTGACTTGAACTCTCTTTCAAACAGATGTATTGTACCAGATGCATTCACCAATGCCAGATGTACTGTACCAGATTCGTCCTCTTATTTCAGACATAACGGCTTCATGTGTGATTCCTCTAGATGAGAGTTAACTCCAGACGAGAAACCAACTTCAGATGAGAACCTCCCAGAGTGATCAACAGATTCAGACTTGATCACCAGACAAGATGTGATTACTAGATTCAGATGTAATCACCTCAGTTGAAGACACTCAACTGAGTTCTTCAGATTCAAATTCAACCAAACAGATTTGTAGTTTCATATTCTGAGCTGACCAGATGTGATCACAACAAACTCCAAGTAAGACTTCTTCATACGAGACTTAACTCTAGATGAGAAATCCACCTAAGGAAAGAATCTCCCAGATCAGATGAGACTCTAAATCAGACATGTTCACCAGTTGCTCAGTTGAGGCTTCCAAATACAAATGCAGAACCATCACAGACATGTTCAACAGATTCAACAGATGTCACTCTACTGACAGATGGACTCAGTTGATTCTTCACTCAGCCGACTTCCCACACTTTGAACACTCCACTCTACTCAACTGACCTTCACCCCCAGATTCAACTCTTGATTCTTCAGATTCGGATGCACAACCAAGTGCCAGATTAGTGTTGACTATTTTCTGCAAAGTTCTGCACACTCGACTGAGTATGGACCTGAAGCTCTACCTGCTTACCAACACTCTAGATTCAGATTTAGACCAGATTTGCGCTAGGGTCTTTGGAATCACCCTTCTTGAATGTCTTCTTTTCAGGATTTCCATTCCCTTTGCAACTGCTACTAGCGACCAAACCAGCAGCCCGATTGTCTGTACTTGTGCCAGTTGCATTATGCCTTAGCTCTTGATTATGGAGAGATGCCCTAACATCCTCCAGTGACATGGTGTCTCTCCCAACAACAAAAGACTGCACAAAATTCTCATATGATGCTGACAATGATACCAACAAAATTAGAGCTGCATCCTCATCTTCGATCTTAACACCAATACTTCTTAAATCAAGCAATATTGTGTTCAGCTTTTCCAGATGATCTCTGAGAGGCATTCCTTCATGCATCTTTAAACTGAACAGACGTTGCTTCATCAGCAACTTGTTGGTCAAAGACTTTGTCATATACAGACTCTCAAGCTTCAGCCACAGCCCTGCTACTGAATCCTCTTCAGCAACTTCATTGATAACATTATCAGACCAGCACAACAAAATTATTGAATGTGCTTTCTCATCCAAATTGGCCATCTCGGCGTTTCCTTCATCTACAGCCTTGTCAATGGAGCCTAAAGCCCTAGCTTCTTCAACAGAGCACGCATCTTAATTTGCCACAGATTGAAATTGTTCCTTCCTGTGAATTTATCAATCTCTACAACCAACCCAGACACCTTGATCTCGCCGGAAAGTTAGCGTTAATCCCAGAACCTAGCGTCAATTACGACCATGGTGACAATCAACCTAACTCGAATAGATTTTGGATTCCCTGATGATAACCTCGGTGCTCTGATACCCGTTTGTTATGTCAGGACCGTCAGGGATCCAAAACGGATTGCAATAATCAAGAATAAATAACACAAGAAACAATAACTGGTTTTCGGCAATATGCCGACTAGTCCACGGGCAGAAACGTGGTTATCACTGGAGATTTTACAGACTCTGCAATTGCATCAGCAATTCCTGCTGCTGCTACTGTTAACTGCTGCTTCTGCAAAATATTCTAGGTTACAACAGATGAGTATTTATAGTCACGAAACCCTAGACCTAGCCGACATAAAGACATGCTAGCAGATTGACTAAAATACCCCAGATGTGAACTCAGCCCATTTGACTCCACTAGACATAACCTGCTGATATTTGCCCTGCTGACATTGCCCAGCTGATCTTGCCCCTGCTGACATTAACTGCCCTGCTGGCATAGCCCCTGCTTTGCTGAGTACTCAGCTGACTTAGTACTCAGCCAAATCAGATGAGAAGTCCAGTCACATTTTCTAACACTATCCTACAACTCACCTACCAAATCTTATCTTACCCACCACCTCATCATACCATACTTTACGTACCTTACCACCATACCTACCTTACTCATCTATTCTACCATACCCTACCTTAACCCACCACATACTCTTTCTAATAATCGAACATACTCCACAACCTACCTTACCCACCTAACTCGACTTTACCTCACTTGCCATGGATTATGCCTCACTAATGAAAAGACCAAAACCTTAATATTATTTATGTCAATAATTTTATGTTTTGATGATTGAGATATGTATATATTAAAGCCTCCAAGTAAGATTCCGCCTAAGGCCTCGAATTTGTTTAGCCGGCCGCCCGGCACTGATTTAAATATAAATTTTATGTGATAGCTCATTAAAAAGCTACTACCAAGGGTAATCCATCATAATCAACCGTACGCCGTTCCTTTTGTTTAATGTTATTTTCCGCCGTACACAAATTAAAACACTAATTTAAATGTGAATAAGTTATAATTCCCTTCCAGGAATTTGTCTGATTGTATTCAAAGTAGATTAACTCGATCAATAAGGTATTAAAGTTTGTAATATTAAAAATTACGTAATTAATTTCTTTTGATTTGCTAAAATGGCTGAATCTTTCAAATTAAAGAATTAAAAATTAAATCATAAAACGGAACAGTAAGAGTGTACGGCGAAATTGTCCAAACATATATTACACTATAAAAACGACATCGATCATATCTTTACTCTCTCAATCACCCATCGTCAAGTTATTAGAAGTAAAGAACTAAAGAAGTGTAACGGAAATGGCGCGTATGGATCTTGTTTTGGTGCTCTTTCTTATTGTTGCTCTAAAGGAGGCTGCGGGCGAAAACCCACCAGGTAATCTTAAATATAGGCTTTCATACTTGTGCTTTTTAAAAATTGACACGTTATGATCAGTTATATACATAACATTGATCAGTTAATTATTATATGCTCCGTTAAAGTGTCCCACATTAAATAACATTTACAGTGTCATTCCAGCATCTAATGCTTGTTATAAAAATCTTCCATGCTACGCAGATGGGACATGTGCTAGTTTGCGCGAGAAGTTTGGTGCAGATTGCGTTTGTGAAGAAAAAAAAAATGATAAAGACACACTTGTGGAGAAACCTAAATCATTGTTGATGAAGACTCGTCTGATAAGGACGGTGATGGCGATCTGAGAAATTCCTGATTTATTTCCACACGTAATAGCCTTCGCCTCGAGATATGGCTCTATGTTTTCAACAACCCATTAAGACAAGTTCGATCTCCGACCCCAATACAAATATGTAACACAAACTACGATTAAAACAGTGATAGCTAGCTAACTAGCTAGTACACTATTATTATACGTACCGTACCCTAAAAACAATACGATGCTTTCCATCTTGAAAACGTAATATAATTATGGGAATATTAGGTTTTAGTCCATTTTTCGTCATGTATATAAATTTTAATCCAGTTTGTATTATTTTGTTGATTTAAGGACAAAACATTTTCCTTCGGACTATTTTGCCCTTTTTTTAATCCCTAAATCAAACTCATCCTCTGTCATTAAATCAAACTCATCATCTGTCAAACATCCTCGACACCGGACTAGATTGTCACACCCTCTCGGTCCTGAAGCACTCGCCGCCGTCAATCAGCCCCGTGAACAGCCGATTCTCTTCCCTCAATTGCCGGCTCGCCTCCAGTCCGCCACCAGGTATGCTTAATTCTTCTTCTCCTTACCGTTTTAATTGTATTCTATGTATTTAAATTGAAAATGTTTTATTTACGCAATTCATGCTGGTGGAGAACCATTCCTTGATGTGGAGTTTGATTCTGAAAAGAGGAGGAGGAGAAGGAGAATGTTGAGAGTTCATCAAGCAGCTTACAGAAAAGAGATAAGCTTGAGTAGGCATTGGCAGCAACAGCAACAGCAGACAAAACCGGGTTTTGTGACAGATGATGATCCGTTTTGTTAAGAAATAGACTTATTTTATAATATTTATCTAATGGATAATTAGTGTGTAGAGGCTGGGACACTTGGCAGTGTATTAGTGTGTCCTTATCCTTTCTGTTATTGTGTGTAATGAGTATATATACTCATCTGTACAAGACAACAAATCTATCAAAAGATTTTATCTTAACATTATTCCCTGTTTGTTTTCTTTAAGTAAGTAAGAAAGAAAGAAATTGGTAATAGCAATTACTTAGTGGTCAACATGGTAGCAAGTCAACTCTTTGTAATCATAGCAGCTTTAATTACTGCTTGCTTTTGGAAACCAGCTAGTTAGCTTCCTAGATTAATTGCTTATCTCTTCAAATTTGCGTAAATGCTATGGGAACACATATATAATTATATGTGATGGCAATGGTGGCAATGACTACACATTTTAAATGCTATGTGAACACATATATAATTATAGTAGAATATGGCTTTGATTGCAGATAAGCAGGCTTCACCCTTTCTTTTATGACACTAATTTTGTCTTTTCATTTCTGTGTGATATTTTTACTTGAATGGTAAATAAGGATTAGAAAAGAAAAGGCTCGATGTTGATGATGATCTTGCGAGATGGCATGTTTTTATATTCATAGAATAAATAATAATTAGATTATCGCTCTATACCCTTTAGATATCTCAAAACCCTTTTTAGGGCCTGCCAATGCATATCCCTGGGAGAGTGCATGAATTGACTGAGTGTATTCACAGCAAAGGCTACATCAGGCCTTGTAAAAGTCACATTCTGAAGGGCCCCTATGACACTTCTATAAAGTGAGGGATTTGTCATGGGTATGCCCTATTCTGGGGTGAAACTTTTGCCAGTAACCATAGGAGTATGGCATGGTTTCACATGTTCCAGACCAAGTTTGTGGAATAACTGCTTCAAATAATGTTTTTGAGTGAGGAGAATTCCAGTCCTGTCTCTTTTTGCTTCCACACCAAGAAAATGACTCAGCTGTCCCAAGTCTTTTAGTGGAAATCTGCTATTCAATAGCTTGATAAACTGCTGGATAGCATATGTGCTATTACCAATGATCAAGAAGTCATCAACATAAATTAATACATATAGGAGAGTGTGGTTCTTCTTCATGATGAAGAGGGATGTGTCTGACACTGATTGAGAGAAACCCCACTGCAACAACTGATTCCTTAGTTCATCAAACCAGGCCCTAGGTGCCTGTTTAAGGCCATAGAGGGCCTTCTTTAGGTGACACACATGTGTAGGTTTTCCACTGTCTACAAACCCTTCAAGTTGAGGCATGAACACAGACTCATACAAGGTGCCATTTAGAAATGCATTGTTGATGTCAACTTGTTGTATCCCCCAGTTTAAAGAAGCTGGATTGCCATGATAACTCTGATTGTGCCAGCTTTGGCCACTGGACTGAAGGTTTATCTTTAGTCAATTCCCTCCTTCTGGTGAAACCCCTTTGCAACAAGCCTGGCCTTGTATTTGAGGACTGAGCCATCTGGTTTCAGCTTTGTTTGGAAGATCCATCTATTGCTTACCAGATTTTGAGATGGATGTGCTGGTACAAGATCCCAAGTATGATTGTCACACAGGGCTTGAAACTCTTCTTTCATAGATGTATGCCATTGTGGGTCCCCAACAGCTTGTGCCACAGATTCAGGTTCCAGAATACCATTAGTCAGTTCTGTGTTAAAGCTGAACATCTTCTTTGGCTTTACAATGCCACTTTTCAACCTTGTCTGCATCTCATGTTTTGGTGGAGACACAGATGAGGCAGTAGAGGGTGAAGAATCTTGTGCTTCATTATTATCAGGAGGTGGAGAAGGAGACGCAGGTGCAGGAGAATGTATAGGTGCAGGGGAATGCACAGGTGTGTCCTGGTGATGCACAGGTGTTTCTTGGTGATGCACATGACTGTCATGAGATGTGGCATTGGATTGTACTTCTAGAGGGAGCTGCTGCACATTGGAACCTAAAGGAAGACTGAAGCTGGGATAAGAGACAGACAAATCAGTCACAGATGGTCTGATGGCATGACTGTGAGGGTGCAAGGTTTTGTAAGGGAACTCCAGTTCATTGAATTTAACATGTATGGTTGTGAAAACCCTACCAGTACTACTTAATCACTTGTGACCCTTATGAGTGTGACTCAGACCCAAATAGACACATTTCAGAGTGTGGTATTGAACTTTTTGTGTGTGATAGGGCCTCAGATATGGATAGCAAGTGCATCCAAAAGTTTTAATCAGGCCGAGGTCTGTCACGGATTTTATTAACACAAAAAAAAAAGTAATAATCCGGTTAACCTCAAGTATAAGGATCGTAGTAATAGTGGTTAATGCCGGGTCGATCTTACGGGGAACTGGCGATTGCTAACCCTAGTTTTTGTCTAACCTAAACTATGTCACGAAACTAAACTAAACAGCAAATAAAATGGAACAAAACCGAAAATAAAACTAGACAGAGGATATAGTCCAATGCTAGGAAGAATACGGGTTGCGAACCTTTAACTAAACTAATCTAAGATGCAAATAAAAGTAAACTAACTAAACAACTTCAAGTTTTTAAGGATTTAAATTAAATGTTTAACGAACAAACGAGGATTGATCCACCTATCCAACAAGCATTGATTCCCTATCTCGATTATATTGTGGTTCTTATCTAGGTTGTGATTCACCTCATCTAAATATGAACCCTAATTCCTTAGAAAGTTCATCTATTAATCCATTATCTTCCAATGCAAGATTAACGTGTTTTCTAACCAAAGGTGTAAACTTTATGTTTATAATCTAGCTATTAAACCTATTAACTTCTGTTAAGATAGATTCAAATACTATTCCTATTCATGGTGATCTAAGGTTTATAGAGATTTCCATCAACAATAAACAATCGACACATGCATATCTTCCGATATAAGAGCAATTAAACATAGTAAACATGAATAAAGAAACAACCTTTAATAAAAACTCACAATATAATCGATGAAAAACAAAATCAACAATTGTTGGATGGCTTCACAATACTCGTTTGATGAAGCTTTTAGCTTCTGGACATCCTCAGCAACTCAAAATTGCAGAAACAGTGCATAAAAAGTAGCTAGTTTAATCTAGATCTAAAGTGCATAAAACTGGAATAAAAGGAAGAAAAACGCAGCCTAAAGCCGCCCTTAGGTTTAGGGTTTCGAATAATGTGTATATTGTGTCTCATATGTGGAGAAAACAGCTGCTATATATAGATTTTGAAGTCGGTTTGCCAAAGTCGGTCGACGGACGCTCGTCCGCTCTTGTGAACGCCCGTCCAGGTAGATCTGGACTGCTTCAGACGCCCGTTCAGACAGCGTCCAAACTCTCTGTATCAAAATCACTCCTCAGGACGCCCGTCTGCTTTATCAAACGCCCGTTCACTCTGGACGGGACCTGGACGCTCGTCCAGCTTGATCGAGTTTTGATTTCTTGATCTTTATCTCTTTTTTCTCTAAGTCATTCATTCATTATCTCTTTTATCATCAATTAACTCGAACTTAATCAACTTTTGATCATCTCTTGAGCCTCAAACGTGTATCTATAACACATAAAAACATCCCAAAATGTAATAATGTCCAAATAATCATAAAATCATATTAAAAGCACCAAAATCAACCAATTTTGCGAATAACTTATTTAAAATCTCATTTACTCAATATTTCCGTTAAACACTCGTTTCTTATGCAATTTAGTACAAATACGGGGGAGAATCTCATAGAATATAGCGTTATAAATCGTATAAATTCACCCTTAACAACTCCCCCACACTTAAGCTCTTGCTCTTCCCGAGCAAAACAAAACAAGATAAAGGCTCGAGACAAAAACAGACATCTAAGACAATATAGCATAGATCAATAAATCAGAGGTTCACCAGTGTGTGTGTGTGTGCAAATCCATAGAAAACTTCCACTAAATCCAAACTTGAGAAACTCAAAGCAAAACTAGCTAATACCCCCTCGTAGACTAGCGATAAAATGACACTCATAAGGTGTACCCTACAAACGTGACATATCCCGAAAAAGATGATAGAACATATCTAGGGCCTTTCTGAAATACTCAGAGGATAATCCCTACAGCATATCTATCAGTTTATACTGGGGATAAGATAGACGATAACTTAGTATTTCATTCATTTCATACCACTTCTTTAGTTGATTTAATCACTTTCACTTTAAACACACATCAGAATGAGCTCTTGCCCTGTCATAGTAGAATAGGATATTCGAGATATACCCTACCTTACTCCAATCATAAGGCAGCTTCTCCTGACTGTCGAGCTTTTAGTCATCATAGTGGTATAGGACATACGTGGCATACCCTATCGCACTCAAATCATCGACTATCTTTCGACACACACAATTACTTCATATTTTTCAAATTTTTTTTCATTTGACAATAAGTTATGTGTTATTTATCACATTCAAACCTAAGATATTCACAGTATAACATACTCCGGATCTAAATACAAACTATCATAAATCTCAAGATATATATGTAGCACTAAGCACATGACTTATAAGAAAATCAGAAATCACTCGTCAAAAGGGTATAACTTTATATTATAGCTCATCGTTCACTATGGCTCGTGAAAAATAGATAGCAGGTGAAACAACTAACTTATCAGACATATGATATATAGCTTGGATGACTATAAAAATAATGAACAAAGATTATGCATTGCTTACTCAGGACAAAACAAAAACAAAAATGTAGAAATTTTTTGAAAAATCTAGCCAATTTTAGCTCATTTTGCATAGATACATAACGAATGTAAGCAAATGTATAGATACATAACGAATCATTCCCCTCCCCCACACTTAAAGATCAACATGTCCTCATGTTGTGCAGAATTAAAAGAAAAGGTCAAAGACTTAGCTGATTTCAACCAATACACGACTCGTCGGTCAGGCCGGAGCCTACATAGTGACACTTAGAACTCGTAATCCTACAACGTAGGTCGACAAAACCGGTAGAATGATACCTGCACGACTTGACAAACACGGAAACATCTCGGGGAAAACGGGGAATTATACCAGAAGAAAAAGAGATACAAAACCGAATATTAACAAAAGATAAATCATTCAATACATCCCAAAAGTTTAAACAAAGTAGAAATGAAAGTACGGGTGCCTTATGGCTTACATGATCCATCGGAAAAAGTAACAGTAGCAATATCAAAATTACAACGAATCATATAAGGAAAAGTATCAATAATACACACCCATCGAATCAATGAAAAAGAAAAGCTAGAATCAGAAAAATAAAATCAAGGCTGGCTCGGTGCCGCAGAATCATCAACCGGAGGATCAAAAGAGGGTCCAGATGGCGGTGCCGTAGTCCTGTCTACTGAGTCAGGCTGCTCCTCATCGGACGACTCAGACTCGTGAATAACATCTGCAATGGCCTGCTCAATTTCGTCAGAAAAATGGTAATCAATGATGCTCGGACTGAAAATTCTGTCATCCCTTGGCCGCCGGCCTTCACTGATACACTGCAGAATCGTCAAAATGTTGTTCTGAGAAGTCCGAATATCCTCCATCCAGTTGCGAACACTGTTGGCCATACTCAACCTCATCCGGACTGAGGGAGATAAAGTAGGAAGCGAGGACGCTCGAGGCGGTGCTGATGATGAACCAGGCTCACGTACTACCTCAGCCTCAGTCTCAGTCTGACCCGAAGACTTACTCTTTTCCCTCTGTAAAGGCCTTGGGTTCTTCGGCTTATGATCGGCTCCAAACTCAGGCACACCGGCGTCAATACACAAACCGTGAATCAGGTGAGGGACGATCATGCTCCGCGTATAAACCTTCTGGTTGATAGATATCTCGTCATATAATGCTTGTCCCACATCCACATTCAGGCCAAACGTCAATGCATACAGCATGCCTAGGTCACCAATATGAAAATGTGTCAAGTTGTTTTTAGGCAACAACTGACTCTGAATAAATCGACACTGGACCTTCCAGTCCTCCGTCTAGGTCGTGGTAACCAACTCTTTCCGGTCTCCACTCGGTCTCAACGTCCAAGCCACATCCGGAAAACTCTCAATCTTAACTCCTCCAAAGGATCCTGCCCCAAACTCTGTCTATGTACAATCTCCTCCTTGTAGTCCCGACCCTCAAAAGCTGCCAACCCATACTTCTTATTGATCACATCCAGCTTAAACGGAACTTGTACCCCTCGAACCACGACTACTCCCGTCTCCAAGTCGGTTTCCGAGCAGTTAGCGTAAAATTCCCGAACGAGGTAGCCATTTACCGGGGTAGTCGGGATAGTCATCAAGGCTTCCCATTTCCGGTCCTTCAATAATTTGACAAACCCCGGATCTACCTTAGCTTCCAATGTAGCCCTTTCTATCAACATAGTCCTTGAGAAATAGTGCTTGGTGTACGCATCGTGGGCCTTAGTGTTCACGAATCTACGAGGCATAGGCATCGGGGGTACGGTTTTGGCTTTCTTTCTAGGTTGTGCAGCCCTAGTTTCAACCGGTTCCTCTTCCCGGGTAGCACCTACAACCTCCTCAACCCTGGATGATGCTCCACCTTTCTGAGCTCTCGGCATCCTCACCAAGGGAATATCATCATCCGTCTCAGACTCCGAGGTTGGTTCATCCCTCAAAGTAGTCCTAGTTTGGGTGGCTCTAGGGGGTTGTTCTCGGATACTCACACCCTGGTTAGGATCAACTAAAGTAGGATCAAACTCCTTGCGTTTCTTTCCGGCCTCCCTAGCCACTTCCTTACCATGTCTTTTCACTACTGCCTTCTTATGAACCATATTCCAAGCCTAAACTACACGAAAGCAATCCCAATTCACAACAAGTTACCCGTTTAACATCCAAAGCGGGATTTCAAAACAACCAAACCACAACCACAACCATAATCATCACCAAACAACCCATTCATCACCCATCACAACACCATATCACCATAACAGAGCAGAAAGAAACACAAAACCAGAAAAAAAAAAAACGAATTATGGTAATATTCAAGTGAACGAGCCGACACAAAGATCGAACTCACAAAAACGTGAATAAAATCCAGAAAAGCTGTTACTAACTTACCAAGCAAGGTGAGGAGATGCTGATTGAGGTGAAAATCAGTCCAAACAACACAAATTTGGCCACCAAAATCGAATTTTTCCTTCAAAAAGTCGGACTGAAAAGGGCCCTGATTCTCCGAAAAAATCGTGTGTTGGGGAATTTGGCTATGAAAATCGAAGAGAGGGGATCAAAAGCGGCCTATAGCACTTGGAATCGCTCGAAAAGGTTTAGGATTGAAGATTTTAGGCCAAAAGGAGGGAGAGGAAACGGTTTTCGCGTTGAAAACTCAGAAAAGTAAAGGTTCATGCGTTGAGGGAGTATATATAGGCAGAGGCTGGACGGGCGTCCAAGCAACCGGACGGGCGTCCACTAGGAAATTAGATGAACTGGACGGGCGTCCTGATACTCAGACGCTCGTCCCAACTGCTAAATCAAATACAGGATTGGAGGGAATATATCAGACGGGCGTCCAGGCTTAGTGGACATTCGTCCAATAATGGGTCATGGCGGACGGGCGTCCAGACTTCTGGACGGGCGTCCAAGGCAGAATAATGCAAAAATCATGAAATTTCATACAATTTAAATTCAAATTTGCACTTTCTTATTAAAACTTCAAAAATACAAATGGACATCAACGAAGTACATAAAATTACCAGACAACAAGTAAAAACAAAATAGAAAACAGAAAGAAAACAGTGGGTTGCCTCCCACCCAGCGCTTTTGTTTTACGTCGTTTGCTCGACGAAACATCCTAAGAACGCTAGTCATCGTAAATGGCCGACCAATCTATCACTCGAATAAGACGGCGGAGCATGTCAATCGCCGGAGGGAAATCATACTCATCTTGTAAACCCCAGTCCTCACCAGCTACATCAACACCTCGAAAATGTTCAGCTAGAAGCACTAGCGCTAAATCTGTCAGCATCGGATCATTGAGGATCGTGTACGGACGTCCAAGAGCCTCCTGTAACTCCTCAGTAGTGAAGTCTCCACCTCCCGAACAGCGGGGAACAATAAGAACATAGGTGACAGTCTTGACGCGGGTACTAATATCAAAATCTACGTGCAACACTATAGTCCCTCCCGGTCCGTCATCCACAGTGATAAGTGGGATCCTCCTAAGGAAAGGTAACTCCTCTGGTAGAACTCCGAAATCCATATCTAGAAAGCAAACTAACTGACAGATATAAACAAAAACTTAATAAGGCTAAAACTTAGTAAACTGAAATACTAAACTTAAATACTAAAACTACAAAAGCAAAACAAAAACAACTAAAACTAACGATATCTAGGATGCCTCCTAGTGGTGCTTTTGTTTAATGTCGTAAGCTCGACACCGTTTAAACTCAGCCTGGATCAGGCCACTTGACCTTTCTGCCAGCCACTACCTCGTCTAGACTTTGGTCAGTAGTTCGGCTGTAGAAACAGCACTTAACACATGGGGTAAAACCTTTAATAGCTTTCCAAACACGCTTAAACTTCCCCATGGTTGACTTCTTCATTCTCTGAGCCTTCTGATGACGCTTCAACTGACGCACCCTCTCAAATTCTTCCATATCCCAACTACCAGCTAGAACTTCTTCAGATTGACCATTACCGCCATCCTCTGAAAACAGGTCGGGTGAAAACTCGTCGAATTCTTCGACTTCCGTAGCACCACACCCGAGGATGTCGAGGAAACGGACAATCAAAGGTTTCTCTTTAGGTTCACCAATATAGTGCTTGCACCTTTGGCCATTCACTCGAAACGGGTGACCACTATAACCACGAAGTTCTAGAACGCCTCCCGGAATTAGGGCTGAGCAAAAAACCCAATAAACCCAAACCAATCCAAAACCCAAACCGAACCAACCCGAAATAACCCAAACCCAGTTGAAACCAAAAATTTTGGATTGGTTTTTGACCCAACCCGAATGCTATTGGGTTGGTTTGGGGTTTTTATTTTTTTCTTCGGTTCGACCCAACCCAACCCGAAATACATTACAATACGTAAATCTATTGATAGCCATGAAAAGGGTTACTGCTAAAATCAAATCAATCAACCCATTGACTGCAGAATCAGACTAAAATGACTAATTGATGAAATACAATAAATTTTCAAATGAATCATGGACCATTTCTTTAACATTTTAATTTTCATCTATGATTTTCTTAATCTTTAACTATTGTTATAAGATTATTGGATTCATAATATGATGTCCACACAAAATAGTGTATTTATATATTGTTCTTTATGGAAATGTGGTTTAAAATTTGAATTTCGATGGAATACATGTATGAATTTTATAACAAGAAAGTTTGATTATAAATACATTTCTTATGGCTTAAAACCCGAAACCCAACCCAACCCAACCCGAAACCAACCCAAACCAAACCATTGGGTTTTCTAATAATTTGGTTTGGTTTGGGTTAGTATCTTTTTAAACCAACCCGACTAATACTATAAAAAAAAACCCAACCCAAACAAACCCAACCCGACCCAAGCTCAGCCCTACCCGGAATTATTTGGAGAATCTCGAAGGGACCGGACCAACGTGTCCTCAACTTTCCAGGAAACAAATGTAACCTAGAATTGTATAGAAGAACTTGTTCGCCGACGTGGAATTCTCTCTTCTTAATCTTAGCATCGTGGAGTAGCTTCATCTTATCTTTACTAATCCTGGCACTTTCATAGGCCTGGAGTCTGAATTCGTCTAATTCATGCAACTGTTGCAGTCGATGCTTACCACAAGATTGGGAATCAAAGTTCAGAAACTTTGTAGCCCAATAAGCTCTATGCTCTAACTCGACTGGCAGATGACATGGCTTAGCATAAACCATTTGATATGGAGATGTACCCATGGCGGTCTTATAGGCGGTTCTGTATGCCCATAGTACATCATCCAACTTCAAACTCCAGTCTTTCCGATGACTGTTAACCGTCTTTTCCAGGATCTTTTTAATGCTTTGGTTGCTCCTTTCAACCTGACCACTAGTCATCGGGTGATATGGTGTGCTAGTCTTGTGACGAACACCATACTTTTCAAGGACTTTCTCTAGGGGTCGGTTGCAGAAGTGCGTCCCTTCATCACTGATCAAGGCACATGGACATCCAAACCTCACGAAGATGTTTTTCTTTAGAAATTTCATTACCGTCTTATGATCATTGTGAGGAGTAGCTTGAGCCTCTACCTATTTTGACACGTAATCCACGCAGACTAAGATGTATTTGTTACCGCAGGATGATGGGAATGGTCCCATAAAATCGATACCCCATACATCAAAGACTTCGCATTCTAAGATGGGTTTCAAAGGCATGTCAAAACGCCTTGTCAGAGTACCGGTTCTTTGACACCTATCACAAGCTTTACAGAAAGCCTCTGTGTCCTTAAAAATCGTGGGCCAATAGAAACCGGATTGGAAGATCTTAGCAACGGTTTTCCATGGACCAAAGTGGCCTCCAGTGGGTCCACTGTGGCACTGCTCAATAATATCGCATTGCTCGGATTCTGGAACACATCTCCTAAGTATACCATCTTTTCAGATCTTAAAAAGATAAGGTTCATCCCAAACGAAAGATTTCAAATCAGAGAAGAACTTTTTCTTCTCTTGATAAGACATTTCCGGATCGAGATATCCGGCATGAAGGTAATTGACAATGGAAGAATACCATGGAACATCGGGAGGACAACCGTCAATAAGCATAATGTTCTCTAGAGGAAAGTAAAGATCTATATCATCAGGATCATCCTTTTCCTCACTTAACATTCTCAAAACGTGATCCGCCACTACATTTTCACTGCCCTTTTTGTCCTTAATTTGAACGTCAAACTCTTGTAGGGTCAATATCCAACGGAGTAAGCGCGGTTTGGCCTCTTTCTTAGTCATCAGATAACGCAAAGCAGCGTGATCATTCCACACAACTACTTGAGCTCCTAGCAAGTAACTACGAAACTTGTCCATAGCAAAGACTACGGCCAATAATTCCTTTTCAGTGGTCGTGTAGTTAACTTGAGAGGGGTTCAATGTGTGACTGGCGTAATAGATAGGCTAGAATTTCCCGTTAAGCCTTTGTCCTAAAACCGCACCAACAGCATAGTTTGATGCGTCGCATATAAGCTCAAAAGGTAAGTTCCAGTCAGGCGATATAAGAATTGGAGCAGATATTAAACGATTTTTGAGCTCCTCAAACGCTTGCTTGCAGCTCTCATCAAAATTGAACTCAACGTCGTCCTTAAGTAAAGTAGACAGGGGCTTGGCTATCTTGGAGAAGTCTTGAATGAATCTTCTGTAGAAACCGACATGTCCAAGAAAACCTCGCACTTCACGCACATTCTTGGGATAGCTCATCTTCTCGATAGCTTCTACTTTTGCCCTGTCAACTTATATACCCTTGGCTGAGATTTTGTGGCCAAGAACTATGCCCTCATCTACCATGAAATGGCATTTTTCCCAATTAAGCACTAAGTTCTTTTCCACGCATCTGGATAACCTTGATCAAGATTGTCAAGGCAATCATCAAAAGACTGACCAAAAACCGAAAAATCGTCCATAAAGATCTCCATACACTTTTCTACGAGCCCGTCAAAGATGGCCAGCATACATCTCTGAAATGTAGCTGGGGCATTACAGAGACCAAATGGCATTCGCCTGTAAGCGAATGTACCATAAGGGCAGGTGAAAGTGGTTTTCTCTTGGTCAGCTGGATCAATGGGTATCTAGATATATCTTGAATATCCATCTAGGAAGCAGTAGAATGCGTGCCCCGCCAGACGCTCAAGCATCTGGTCAATTAATGGAAGGGGAAAGTGATCTTTCATGGTTACCTCATTGAGCTTTCGATAATCGATGCAGACTCTGTAACCAGTGACAAGTCTAAATGCTATTTCCTCTCCCTTCTCATTCTTCTCAATCGTAATTCCACCTTTCTTGGAAACTACTTGAGTTGGGGAAACCCATTCACTATCAGCGATGGCATAAATGATTCCCATGTCCAGAAGCTTGATGATTTCCTTTTTAACGACTTCTTGCATATGAGGGTTGAGCCTCCTCTGGGGCTGTCTAACACATTTCGCACCCTCATTAGTCTTGATCTTATGCATACAGATGTCCGGAGATATCCCTCTGATATCTCCTACTTGCCAACCAAAAGATTTTTCATTTTTCCTCAAGACGTTGATCAATTTCATTTCTTCTAGTCGAGACAGCTTGGCGGATATGATTAACGGAAGCTTGTCGCCTTCTCTTAAAAACACATACTTTAGATGTTTGGGCAACGGCTTCAGAACCAAATCAGCAGGGGGGTCTTCCAAACTTGACTTAAGATCTCCACCTTTCAACTCAACATCACTGAGCTTACTCAGTGGTCCCACCACCTCAACTTCTCCTCTCAACAGTTCTTCCTCAAAATCAGCTGCTAATTGATCTAGATTGACCACACCATGAGTATTTAGATTATCAACCAATCGCTCATATTCGGCTTCTACAGCCATGACTTGCTTATCCATATAATCGGTGAAATCATCTGTCATATAATCAATGGAAAAGCCGGTTGGAGGGCCAGAGGGTACTTGAATGGACTTTAAGACATTGTAACTCACCTCTTGATCACCAACTCGGATAGTCACTTGCCCACCATCACAATCGATGAGGGCTCTAGCTGTAGATAAGAAAGGTCTTCCAAGAATCAGGGGGACGTTTTCATCTTTCTCCATATCTAAAACATACCAATCGACTGGAAAGGTAAATCTATCAATCTGAACCAGAACGTCTTTCAGGATCCCTGAAGTTTTCTTAGAGGATCGATGAGCGAATTGTAAACTCATAGTAGTGGGTTCTAGAAGGCTTTGTAAACCGAGCTGTTTGCATACAGACATTGGCATAAGACTTATAGAGGCACCTAGATCACACAAAGAATTAGGGAAGACTAGACCTCCCATTAACACTGTAAGTACGAACTTGCCAGGGTCACCTCTTTTAATTGGTAAGTCTTCATAATTAATCATGGAGCAATCCTCACGAATTTGCCTTTCCATGCCTGCTAACTTCTTTTTTGAAGACACAACATCCTTGATGAATTTTGTATACTTAGGCATCTCGACCAAGACCTCGGATAATGGAAGATTTACCTGAGTACTTTTCAGAAGGTTAAGAACCTTTTCATACTTCTTATCTTCACTCAAAGGTATGTTGCTCTTCCGTGGTGGAAATGGAAGCTTTTTCAGATCATTCTCAGAAAAGACTTTCTTTGAAGATGCTTTGACAACTATGTCTTCCAGATCCTTCCACCTAACGGCTTTTTCAATCTTTTTATGAGTCAGGGGATCAGCCTCCTGACTTCCACTTGTATCTTCACTCCTCAGGGGATCAGCCACCTGAGGACTTCCAACTTTTTCACCTCTCAGGGGATCAGCCACCTGAGTATTCTCTTTTGGCAAAGGGGAGTGTAGGTGCTCAGCTTCCCATCCTGCCTTATCAATGTCAGGAGGGGCTAGTGGTTTCCCTGGTGGGAAGGACCACTAACTTGAGTACCACTTCTTAAGTTTATTGCACTGGCCTCCTCTCTACCGTATGGAATTGAAGGTACGAGGTCAGTACATGGACCTTTGTTCAAATCGTCCTGAGCAACATGACCGCCCTTTGGATTCTTTTCAGTAAAACTGGGTAGATGCCCTGGGGGTCTTGAAGCTAACTGCTCTGCTAGCTGCCCTATTTGCCTCTCAAGGTTCTTATTTGTACTCATAAGGAGTTGAATATTTTTGTTTTGCTCCTCTCTGAATGAGTTCCATTCAGCCTTGAGGTCTCCTGAGCTTGAAGGGCCTTGGGAGTTTGGAAAATTTCGAGAGTATTGCTGGCTGGGCCGATTTTGAAAATTAGAATTAGAATTGGAGCTAGAAGGCCAATTCTGATTGAACCTTTGAGTAGGATTGGAAAAATTTGCGTTTTGGTTCTGACTAAAACCAGGGTTCCTATTGAAATTTTGACTCAAATTGGAATTCGAATTAGGATTGAAACCAAAAGATTGATTAAACCCATGGTTTTGGAAATTTTGCTGACCAGAAACTTGATTAGACCTTTGGTTGTTCTGGCCATAGAACGCATTCACTTCAGCATTCTGTCCGTTCATAGGACAGAATTTAGATGTGTGCCCCACCTCGTCACAGTTTTGACATGTGACTTGATTATACTGTCCAAAATCATGAACATCATTCACTTGATAAGGAGCAGGGGGATTGAACTGACACTGGTCATTCATATGGCCAGTCTGACAGCAGTTTTCGCAGTACAGAACCTGAGGGTTCTGTGGAAAAGAAGAAGTTTGATTTATCGGATTTGAAATTTGAGATGCTGCCATCTGCTTCTGCAGCATGGAGATCAAACTTTGCATGTTTACCTCCTCTACTTTAGGAGGAGGAGGTGCTTGAATAGCTTGATAGGATGGAGCATAGTTATATTTAGCAATGTCCTCGAACAATGCCCATCCCTCTTCAGGTGTTTTCTTCAAAAACGCCCCACCAGATGAACTATTGACCATGCCTTTTGTAAGCTCGGTCAATCCGCTAAAGAATGTATTGACTTGCCTTTGCAGCGGCAAGCCGTGGTGGGGACACTTTCTCAGAAGAGACTTGAATCTTTTCCAGCAATCGAAAAAGGACTCATTCTCTTCCTGATAGAAAGTGAAAATCTCGTTCAAACACTGGGCTGTTTTCGAAGGTGGAAAGTATTGACTCAAGAACTCCTTTTCGAGTTCCACCCAAGTGGTGATTGATTCAGAGGGAAGAGAAGTATACCACTCCTTCGCTTCTCCCTTTAGAGAAAATGGAAAAAGTTTCAGTCTGATTGCATCCTCACTTACTCCTTGGATGCGTGTGGTACCGCATATCTCCAAGAATGTATGCAAGTGAGTGTGTGGATTCTCTGACTGATAACCATGAAAAATAGATGCATGCTGCATCATTTGAATGAGGCCAGGCCTTAGCTCAAAGTTCTGGGCAGTGATGGCTGGAATAACAATAGCCGGGTTGACTGTGACTGCGCCAGGCATGGCGTAGTCTGCCAACGTACGTCTATTATTAGCAGCCATTATTACAAAATCAGTGATTTCTTTGGCTAACTGATCCTCAAGACCTTGCTCGGCTCGTCCTTCCAGAACCGTAGAACGGAGAATCCGTCTGTTTGGCCGGACTACGGTTCGCTCGGGGTCAGGGGTGTATAGTAACGGTCCCTTTTGACTCCGAGTTTGCATAAACCGGACCAAAAACAAGTGAAAGCAACCTAAAGACAAAGAATTCAAAAACCCTAACTAAAAATTAAAGCCTAAGAACAGAAAAGAAAAGAAATAGGATTATTAAGGAAAAAGGATGAAATAGACGGGCGTCCAAAGGTTTGGACGGGCGTCTGCCCAACTTTCAGACTGGACGGGCGTTCAGATGCCCAAACGCTCGTCTGGTCTTCAGAAAACTTGAACGGGCGTCCAAATTTTATGGACGCTCGTCTAAGTGAATAGAAACAGAACAGAGTTGAAAATTTTCCAGTGGACGGGTGTCCAAGATCCTAGACGCCCGTTTGGTAGCGGGAAAACTAGAACAGAAGCAGAAAATTGCAGAAAAGAGAAAGGGGCTAAGGAAAAACAGAGGAAGAAAAGAGATAGATGGAAAAACCGACAGAAAGAAAATCTAATCACAAGAGAACTAAAGAAAACCTTAAACCCTAACTAAAAACCCTAATTACCTAATTAAAAACTACCTAAAACAATTCCCCGGCAACGGCGCCAAAAACTTGTCACATATTTTATTAACACAAAACAAACAAGTAATAATCCGGTTAACCTCAAGTATAAGGATCGTAGTAATAGTGGTTAATGCCGGGTCGATCTTACGGGGAACTGGCGATTGCTAACCCTAGTTTTTGTCTAACCTAAACTATGTCACGAAACTAAACTAAACAGCAAATAAAATGGAACAAAACCGAAAATAAAACTAGACAGAGGATATAGTCCAAAGCTAGGAAGAATACGGGTTGCGAACCTTTAACTAAACTAATCTAAGATGCAAATAAAAGTAAACTAACTAAACAACTTCAAGTTTTTAAGGATTTAAATTAAATGTTTAACGAACAAACGAGGATTGATCCACCTATCCAACAAGCATTGATTCCCTATCTCGATTATATTGTGGTTCTTATCTAGGTTGTGATTCACCTCATCTAAATATGAACCCTAATTCCTTAGAAAGTTCATCTATTAATCCATTATCTTCCAATGCAAGATTAACGTGTTTTCTAACCAAAGGTGTAAACTTTATGTTTATAATCTAGCTATTAAACCTATTAACTTCCGTTAAGATAGATTCAAATACTATTCCTATTCATGGTGATCTAAGGTTTATAGAGATTTCCATCAACAATAAACAATCGACACATGCATATCTTCCGATATAAGAGCAATTAAACATAGTAAACATGAATAAAGAAACAACCTTTAATAAAAACTCACAGTATAATCGATGAAAAACGAAATCAACAATTGTTGGATGGCTTCACAATACTCGTTTGATGAAGCTTTTAGCTTCTGGACATCCTCAGCAACTCAAAATTGCAGAAACAGTGCATAAAAAGTAGCTAGTTTAATCTAGATCTAAAGTGCATAAAACTGGAATAAAAGGAAGAAAAACGCAGCCTAAAGCCGCCCCTAGGTTTAGGGTTTCGAATAATGTGTATATTGTGTCTCATATGTGGAGAAAACAGCTGCTATATATAGATTTTGAAGTCGGTTTGCCAAAGTCGGTCGACGGACGCTCGTCCGCTCTTGTGAATGCCCGTCCAGGTAGATCTGGATTGCTTCAGACGCCTGTTCAGACGGCGTCCAAACTCTCTGTATCAAAATCACTCCTCAGGACGCCCGTCTGCTTTATCAAACGCCCGTGCACTCTGGACGGGACCTGGACGCTCGTCCAGCTTGATCGAGTTTTGATTTCTTGATCTTGATCTCTTTTTTCTCTAAGTCATTCCTTCATTATCTCTTTTATCATCAATTAACTCGAACTTAATCAACTTTTGATCATCTCTTGAGCCTCAAACATGTATCTATAACACATAAAAACATCCCAAAATGTAATAATGTCCAAATAATCATAAAATCATATTAAAAGCACCAAAATCAACCAATTTTGCGAATAACTTATTTAAAATCTCATTTACTCAATATTTCTGTTAAACACTCGTTTCTTATGCAATTTAGTACAAATACGGGGGAAAATCTCATAGAATATAGCGTTATAAATCGTATAAATTCACCCTTAACAAGGTCTGGTTTTTTGTTGTATAGAACTTCATAGGGTGATTTGCAGTTAAGGACAGGTGTATGGAGAATGTTAATGATAGACACAGCATGGAGAAGACTATCGACCCAATATTTGAGAGGCAAAGATGCATGTGCAAGGAGAGTAAAACTTGTCTCTACAATGTGCATGTTCTTTCTCTCTGCCCGGCCATTTTTTTCATGAACATGGGGACATGAGTGTCTAAACGTGATGCCATGAGTGGCCAAGAATGATTCAAAGTTTCTGCATTCCCCTCCCCAGTCTGATTGGACAGTTTTAATGGTAGTACTAAACAAATTTTCAACAAGTTTTTTAAACTGAATAAATGTATCTAGGGCATCTGATTTATGTTTGATAGGGTATAGCCAGGTGAACCTGTTGTAATCATCTATAAAGTGAATGTAGTAAACAAAACCAGAAGTAGATTGTATGGGAGCTAGGCCCCAAATATCTGTATGTATTAAGTCTAACACAGATGTGGCATGACCGAGAGAGGGAGTAAGGGGAGTAGCATACAACTTACCAAACTGACAGGAATCACAAAAGGACACAGTTCCATTAACTTTCAAATCATAAGCAGATACATTTTATTCAAAATCCTGACACTAGGGTGTCCTAGTCTTCTATGCCATACATCAGGATCAGTCTCACTAGAGACAACAGAAGCAGTAAAAGCAGTAGAACAACAAAGTTGGATTGAAATGAACTCATGGCATTAGGCTTGATGTCACTGAAATGGGGGTGCATCTGATACAGATCATTGTGCAGTGCTCCTTCCAGAAGTACTTTCCCTGAGGCTTTGTTCTTCACAAAACATTTGGAACCATGAAATTCAACAAACACATTATTGTCAGAAGTCAAACTGGAAATGCTTAGTAAATTCTTAGTAATATGGGACATGAAGGATGTTTTTCAGATGCATATTGGGTGAGATAAAAGAATGACCAGTGTGTGCAATATGCATTTTACAGCCATTACCAACAGTGAGTGTTGCTTTACCATCATATTCAGTCTTGTTTTGCAGGTGACTTAACTCTGATGTGACAGGGTTAGTTGCTCCAGAATCAGCATACCAGCTAGGATCTTCTACCATTTCTGGGGAAGCAATGTAGGTAGCAGCTTGCCTATTTCCATTCTAACCAGAGGCATTGTTGGTGTTGATTTGAGGACTATAATTAGACTCAAATCTTTGCCAACATTCAGAGGCTATGTGTCCAACTTTGAGACAGATCTGACAAGTAGTTTTTGGCCCATTGTTGGAGGAGGTCCTACCATTGTTGGATCACCCCCCACCTCTGGATCGACCTCTCTTTCCTGACCCCTGTTGTCCTCTTCCTCTGTTGTTCATGGGAGCTCTGGATCCTCTGCCTCCTCCTTGATATACTTGAGCTACCTTGGTACTTGATTGAGAAAGATCCAGTGCAGGGGTTGGGTTAAATCTGGCAAGCAAACGTTCATGAGAGAGTAATTGGGCTTGGACTTCTGGCCAAGACAGAGATCCAACTCGAGATATGATGTTAACAATCACAGATTCATACTCTCTGGTCAATCCACCCAATGTAGCAAGTATGAGCTCAGACTGAGACACAGGATCTCCAGCAGAGGCAATACCATCAGAATGGCTCTTCATAAGTGCCAAATAATCCGCCATTGGACGAGCACCCTTTTTCCGTTCTTGTCAAGG
This sequence comes from Gentiana dahurica var. dahurica, assembly GCA_024500145.1. Lineage (NCBI taxonomy): Eukaryota > Viridiplantae > Streptophyta > Magnoliopsida > Gentianales > Gentianaceae > Gentiana > Gentiana dahurica. Next base: position 118,030,489 of record CM044899.1, on the reverse strand, counting down.
CATCCTTAAGTTCAAGGATTCGAGACTCAACCTGGCTATTAAACAAAATTTCGAGTGTGTGCCACACTTCAGCAGCAGTAGAGCAGCCATCCATTCATCAAATGCAGGATTCTTGATCGGAAGAGCAGTAGTTGAGGTACCAGTAGCATAAACAAATTCTAGGGGTTTGGGTTTGGTGCCAAACACATGATCTTCAAGACGATGACCACGAATGACTGGAAGAATGGAATATTTCCAGAGCAGATAGTTATGGCGGTTAAGTTTGACGGTGAAACTTTGAGTGAGATTTCCTCCGAATGGTGGTGCATGTGTAGTGACCGGAAGTAATGGTGGTGATGGTCGGAGGAAAGGAGAAGGTGATGATAAAGTACTCAATGGAGGAACGGTGAAAGTAGAATAGCTTCCCAGAGTGAATTGTTGAGCTGGGGTCGAACTAGGTGTAGCAGGAGCCGGTTGTGTGCTTCCTGCCGGAGCAGTGCTCCCGGTGGCGGCCATGGCCGGAAGGGGGGAAGCTCTGATACCAACTTAGAAACTGAATGTTGGATAATGTTTTGTTATTGTTCCATTGAGTCATGTGATTGTTACATATAGAGATAAGGTAGGCCACTTGGTTCAACCAAGGAGTGACACGTGTACACACAATATCTAGGATAGATACTATACTTCTAGATATTACACATCAGACCCTCAAGATTATAACTGTGTTCAAACATTAACGACGATAACACAAAATAAATAACATCAAATTTACGTGGTTTTCGATAATATGCTGACTAGTCCACGGACAAAAGATAAAATATTACTATATTGGAGAAATGCAAAAGATACAACTTTCCTGAAGTCTAAATACAAAAACCAAAATAGCTAAGGCAGTTGAGAGTTTATTTTAATTTGCTAAGTGAAAATAGGCCAAGCGTAACGCCCCAATTTTCATGATACAAAACGACAAGGGTATAGTTATAATAATAATAATTAGTCGTAGCAGTGACCAGTCACACAATAGGATTACAACTTATTTTCTTTATAGTACATTGATTTATATCATTGAAAGATGTACAAAGATTCGTAAATGGGTACGTTATATTGAGGAGAAAAGATAAATGGTTATTTATTATTTTTAGAGATGTCTGTATATACTAATTATAGATTAGAAAAAATGAAGAGGTTTAACTTTGGTATTTTTGTTGCTATAATATTTATTCCAATTAATGTTATTAACATTTTGTAATTTATTTTGCACATGTGGAATTTTCTGGAGTAAGATCTTAAGTTAGTTTCCATCGACAAACGGAAAGGATAAGTTAGTTTAAGGTTAAATTAATGAAATAGCCGTTTCAACCATTACAATGACTAGAGATAATTCATTAGTTATTTATTAATTACAAGCACTTATTTCAGATTTTATATATACATCAGACTCTACAAATCTAGGACCAGTAACTCTTTTATTTTTATTCTTTTGGGGGAAGGGCCACAAGGACAAAAAAATTTAATAAATGGTTCTGGAAGGACAAAAGTAACATTTTCATGATTATAAAGGACAAAAATCAAAATTGTTACTTTAAAATTCTTACTTCACGTATTAATGTTATTTTGTGTTTCACAATTGTTACTTCAAATTTACTCTATTCCACATTTGTTACTTCATATTTGTTACTTCATAATTGTTACTTTTGTCCTGATTAAATTACAGTATCCTTCTATCCCAATTTTTTAATAATTTTATCCTTATGGACAAAAATCTATATTCTTTTTTCCCACTATCACCATCGAGTTGTAGTGTAGCAACAAACCTCTTCCCCTTGTTTATTTTAGTTGATTGGAAGCGAAATGTAATAAATTATGCTTAGAGGCAAATTGGGTTGCAAGAAATTATAATGATGGGAATAGCATCAGAAGCTGGTCTCCCATGGTTTAGTTTTGATTTTTCGACAAAAGGAGCAGCTCATTCATATGTATATATATATATATATATATATATATGGACAATTATTGAAAATAATATTGAACTTAGTTAAGCGAAAAGCGACATCCAAAACAAACACTTAGTTATAACGATAAAAATTAGGTAAATAGACCTAAATACCTTAACGAAGGAAAAAAAACAAATCAAAAAATTTCAAACAGGCGCTATCGCTGTCCATATATATATATATATATATATATATATATATATATATATATATATATATATATATATATATATATATATATATATATATTTATTGTTTTAGAAAGCAGGCGCTCAACTTTCTTTTTAATTTTTAATTTTTTTCAATTTTTTTTATAGAAAGCAGGCGCAGAAACTTCTTTTTTTTTATTTTTTTTTAAATTTTTTTTAACGATCCATTGACCACCGCGATGATGTGAGCACTCCGATGCATTGACCACCGTGATGCCGTGAGCACCCACGATGCATTGACCATCCCGATAATTGATAGCCGCGATAAAGTGACAATCCCGATCCATTCACCACCGCGTTGCCGTGCCCACCCCGATGCATTGGCGACCGCGATGCAGTGACCACCGTGATGAATTGACCTCCGTCATGCATTGACCACCACCGATGCAGAAACACCATTTTATGCAGTGACAAAGACATTTTATGCAGTGACATCAGCAATCATATATGAATGACATCAATAATTTATGTAGTGACATCAACAATCATATATGTAGAGACATCGCGATGAAATGACACCGCGATGCAGTGGCCACCCCCGATGCAGAGACACCGCGATGAAGTAGCCATCCCGATGCAAAGACCATCGGGATGCAGTGATCACCGGAATGCAGTGACATTTGATGAAACAACACCGTGATGACATTTGATATTTTTCCGAATTAATTTTATAAAACCGATTTCTTTTCTTCATAAAATCGACTTCAAATGGCTATATCTTTTGATATAAAACTACGATCAACATAAATCTTTCACCTTAATTCATATTTTTAGGCAGTGACGTCGCCAATCATATATGCAGTGATATCAGCATTTTATGCAGTGACATCGGCAATCATATATGCGTGACATCAACAATTTATGTAGTGACATCGGCAATCACATATGCAGTGACATCAATATTTTATGCAGTGACATCATCAATCATATATGAATGACATCAACATTTTATGTAGTGACATCGGCAATCAAATATGCAGTGACATCGGCAATCATATAAGCAGTGATATCAACATTTTATGCAATGACATCGGCAATCATATATGCGCGACATCAACAATTTTTCAGTGACATCGGCAATCATATATGCAGTGACATCAACATTTTGTGCAGTGACATCAGTAATCATATATGAATGACATCAACAATTTATATAGTGACATCGGCAATCATATATGCAGAGACATCGCGATGAAGTGACACCGCGATGCAGTGGCCACCCCCGATGCATAGACACCGTGATGAAGTGGCCACCCTCGATGCAGAGACACCACGATCCAGAGACCATCAGGATGCAGTGATCACCGGGATGCTGTGACATTTGATGAAGCAACACCGTGATGACATTTTATATTTTTCCGACTTAATTTCATAAAATCGATTTCTTTTCTTCATAAAATCGACTCAAATGGCTATATCTTTTGATATAAAACTACGATCAACATAAATCTTTCAACTTAATTCATATTTTTACGCAGTGACATCGGCAATCATATATGCAGTGATATCAACATTTTATGCAGTGACATCGGCAATCATATATGCGTGACATCAACAATTTAGGAAGTTTTTTCAGAGGAAATAAAGCTTATGAGCCGCGTCGAGCTATATCGAGTACTTAGCTAGTCGAGTTCGATGTTGTCTTTTTATGGCTCAATCGAGCCCAAACTTTTTTAGTTGATTCAAGCTCGAGCTTAGGGAGTATCGACTCGGCTCGGATCGATTACACCCTAATGTGAATGACACTACACTTATTTTACAAAGTTACCAATTATTGTATGAAATTGTATATGCAATGACATAACACCCAAATTGCAAAAACAAGAACTTTGTAAATGGTATATGCAGTGACATCGATGTCAATTCATCAATTGTCTAACTGTAAATACAGTGACATCAACATCACCGCATCATTTTTATTCCAAATCATACACAAACCCACCATCAACGTATAGCTTTTCTTTCTTTGTTTCAAGGTGATGCATGTTAAACTAATTGATCATTATTACATCATGATCAACGGTGTCGATACACGATGTAATACTCGTTGTGTCACAACGGTTGTATGCGGATCATTACTCAAAAAAAAAAAGAAAGGAAAAAAATAAAATATCATCCAAAGCCTTTCATAATCTTACCAAAGCATCCGAATTTTTTGCTTACCTTACAAGCAGGACTCAGTACATCCACAAAGGCTTTTATACCTAATCATCTTAAGTTACCCACGGCACTATATTATGTAATGTTCATGCTGTAGCTATTTAATATTAAAAAGGCACGAGTCTATTAGAAATTGATGCAAAACACCAACATAATATAAATACAAAACTACTAAGGCTTAAAGCCTGTACAACCATACAAAGCCAAATCACCAACAGCCCAATGGCTCGAAAAATCTTGGCTGCAAAAACTAGCAAAATAAAAAAACCTGAGTTAAAATGCAAAATCTTGGCTGCAGTGACAATGACTTTGACAAATTCAATTAAAATGCGGTGATATTTTAAGATGTGGTGACAAGTAAAGATCTCTACAACATATAAACATAAGTGTCACTGCATATCACTGTCATTACATGAACTGATTCGGTTTAGTCTTGCATAACAGCTGCAATTCACCCTATTTCTCAGTTCATCCCATTCACTGCACTTCAGCTCACCAGTTCAGTTCGGTAGGTTGGCTCGTTTATCGTTCCAGTTCATCCCTTGGAAAATGTAAAACCTTTTCTGTTTTAGATGAATCTGAGTTATTTAGCCTAACTCCCTCTTCTTCTTCCTCTGATTGTAGTCAAATCCTTCAAAGTGGGAGCTGTTATAACCCCAACACTGTGAAAGATCGTTGCAGTTATGCTGTTAACAGCTATTATCAGAGGAAAAGCTCAACCGGTGCCACCTGTGATTTTTCTGGAACTGCTACAGTCTCTCCAACTGTTGTTAGTAAGAACCCCTTTTCAAGAATCCTCTTGTTTTTCAACGATCCTAACTTTTTTTTACTCAAATGCTGAAATACAAATTATTCCCATGTTCTTTGTTTGAAAAAAATTGCAGATGCAGGTACTGGATGTAATTATCCATCTAGTGCTGGGTAAGTTTCTTGCTAATCCTTTGCTGTTCTTTGCACATCTTGCCGTTTGAATTGAAGCTACACCATTTCACTGCAACATCGCCGGCGACCTTGTGTAAACTCTGGCACAAAATTGGAATGGAGAGAATGAATTTAGCAATCGGAGATCGGTCTTGATCGGAATCTTCGAGTGGTTTTACATACAAAAAGGTAAGGGGTAGAGGCCGGAAATCAAATGGTTCAGATCCAATGGCTGCCGGAGTTTGAGTTATAGCGTGAAATTAAAAAAATTAGAAGAAAGGGTAATTTAGGAAGTTTATATAGAATGTGTCCTTATAACTAATGATCTTTTAAGTGTGTCCTAAATGCCTAATTAAGTTCCAAAACGCGTCCTAATAAACAAATAACACTATATATATTGTCGGCAACTAAGTAAAGGGAAAAAAAATAAAGAAAAGGGTATAGCGTGAGTATCACACACAATTAGCCCGAACAACGGTGAGTTCAATTTTATTTTTTGTAAAATTCAAAGTGTGTTTTTATCAAGTATTTTAACTGAATATATTATTGATATATATATATATATATATATATATATATATATATATATATATATATATATATATATAAAATATGTATCTTGTTTTAAATATAATAATGTGATGATACTTTTCCCGCTTCGTCGGCATGGCTAGTTCCCGCTTCGGCGGCATGGTTTTCTCGTTCTCGTTCTCGCCGATGGGCCCGCTGAGGGTTTCACAGTCGGGTTAGCTGTGCATCGGGCATGTGACCGCGGTTGTGGGATCCGAGGCAAGTGGACCCTCCGGAAGCCCCTGTTGAGAATTTTGTGGCTACATTATTTTGTGTTGATTAATTTTCAAAAGTAACACTCCTTTTTGGTTAATGCTTTTATAAGTCTTTTATAACTACTATGTTTTGTATATATGCTTTTTATAAGTGTTTGAACTGCATTCAATACATGACAATATCTACCGTGTGTGACTTTTATCTTAGTCAATTATATCATAGTTTGTCACACTAACATTGCCATGAAGTCATTTTGACTTACACTATATGGCACAAAATAATATGTTTTATTTTTGCAGGATTTATTTAATTATTTAATTAATAAGTTAAATTAGTTATCTACTAATTTATTTTTATTTTTTTTGAGGGAAAAAAAAAATAAATAAATAAATTTGTAGACATATTATTTAATTAATAACTTAAATTAGTTATCTACTAATTTATGGTATTTAATTGATTTAATTATTAGTTTTATAATTCAACATGGCTGATGGATCACATAATTTATTCTTACTGATGGATTAATTCTATATACTAGTGATACTATTTTCCATGCAAAGCACGGAACGCCCACTACAGAATGTGCATTATTAATAGATGATTCAGAGTAGGGAAAAAACAACACACAATATTACATACATAATTGCATAGATTAATTAGGCTGCTAGCTACCATATCAATGATATGACATATTTTACAGAAACACACAAAACACACAATTTTGAGGGTTTATAACAAAACAAGCAAGTTTTTTAATCATGGAGGCCCAAAGTTTTGTATATTATTGAACCATTACGTACTATATGGTGCTGGCACTATGGTTACAATATACCAACTGGACTATTAAGCAAAATAGGATACAAAACAACAACATTAATCATAGTCAAAGATGACAAAACTTGAGTTAGTTATGCTTCTCTTCTCCCTTATTCTTGCTTTTCTTTATTGGAGTTTCACCAACAGGAATTGCGGCACCATGCTCTTCACTTAGTGGAATGGCTACACTACTTGCATAATCATCAATTTCCTTGGCTGAATTCTCACAAAACAGCAAGGTCCTATTGTGACCGGAGGCTGTAGGCCTATTGTGACCGGAGGTTGCCTACAAGGACAATGTCAGCTTCATCAACTGGTGGTGGCAGCAAGAAATCGATATTCTTATAAGCCTTGGACTGAATCAATTGTGCAATTTATTTTTCATTTTTAGTATACCTGCAACAGGTTCAGACCGAGAATAAACTACAACATCAAAAACTATGTTCATGATGACATGAGTGCAGCCCTAAAAAAATTGAATTTATACAAACCATTCAAGTAGAGCTTGATTTTCTGCCAAGTGCGGATTCACCATTAGGTAGCCACTCCAACTTGTCGTCATCGATAGTTCTAAAAACAAGTGTAAAATGCTGTTATTTTTTTATTTGCTCCCATTTTCAAAGTATATCTTACACTGTAAGAAGTACGGAAGGAACACTGGACACCAATTGTCGTTATGAGTAGTCACTTTCATGTTCAGCCCAATAATTATTGTGAGCACATGATACTTTGAAAAAACCTTAATTGCATCATTGTCCAACCAATCAGTCCATAACCTCATTATCATTGGTATTTTCTTGTAACAGTGCAAAAACAAACATTAAAAAAACATGGAATTTTTGTTCGAGCTAATTATTTCGTAAAAAATTATAAAACTTACTCTTCATCAATGACATATAATCTCTTGTTGCTGACTCTCCAGATCCTATAACAACAAGTATATGAATAACCAATGCCTTAAATGTTGTATGTGTAAGAAAGAACATGAAGCAATAGTGTCACTATGACATTCAACACCAGATATATTTTATATTAAGTAAGTAAGAACAAACCAAAAAGCTTGATTACATGTTCATGTAGATAATTTGCACATTGCCTAACATTGATAGGCATTATACATTCCGTATTATGTTGGCAATACATTGATAGTCATCATACACACATGTTGTGTTGGCAACACTGCTAACATTTGGACACTGCCTAACATTGACACTAATTAATCAAACGACTGTTTTGTTGAAACAAAAAGTGTTATATTTATCATACATACATACGTAGTAAGAATCTTTTTGATGAATTATGTTATATGTTGGCATCAAACACAAACAAGGAAAACATATAACACAAAATGTATATCTCTACAGCAGATGAGCAACGAAAATTTTAGTTTCGTGAGCAAACTTTTTGGCGCAACAATAAGGACAATCAACGGTTGGTTCCAACACATTACTTTTTGTCTGCAACTACTGTAAGCAACTCAATTTATTATTCATTGATGTAGTTAGAAAGGTTGAAAGTGTTGCAGAAGCAGGCTCGGATTTGAAGCTATTGGGGTTCAAGTAGAGCGTTTTTCTTTCCATTTTTTGTTTTTCTGGCTTTATCAATGTTTTCATCACACAAAGACACCGTACCAGAATCTGGACAGGCTATTGATGATCTATTTCCTACATGAACAGGAAATTGTTGGTTTGACGAGGGAGTACAGAGTTGTGCATTGGAAGAAATGTCTACATAGTTGTGTGAATGGTCTAATGAGCTAGCAGATCTATTCTACAATAATGATTCCATTCAATGGAACAAACAAGCTAAGGTCTGATTGTAAAGAATTTATTGGATGGGCCTCAGTTGTATCAAACTTGAGAATACTGGATTAACGAGTTTAAGCAACAAGGTTACAAATATTTTCCCCAGTCAATTGATCATACTTTTTTTTATTAGTAAGCAGGCTTGGATGTTTCAAACATTCTTTTGTTTTGCGTTTTTTAGCCTTCCTTCTAAGGATTGAATTATGCCTCTATGCCTTAGAAAGGAATATATACTTTTCACCCGCCGTGGACTGAATCAAAGAACCTGTTTTACCCATAAAACAAGTAATGTATCTTTCAATACTACTTGAAATGAAAACACGATGCATAAAGGAAAAAAACAAACACAGCACTTGCAAAAATAAGGAGTAGGTGTACCAACACAAACAACGAACAATGCCTAACAACTGAAGCAATTTGGTAGCTTAGCTAATAAGAGGTTAATATATCAACACATTACCTATGAAGCAGCCACACTCATTAGCTTTAAGGTACAAAGTCCACTGTCCTAGCTTGCAGGAATCCTGTAAATGCAAATAAAACACAGTAAAGGTGATTAAAAAAAATACCCAAAGGCATAGGTGATAGCTACAACCAAAGCCTCAGAAGGGAGTCAAAATGCAACTTAGCACAGGAAGGAACATGGAGAACTACACATCTGAGTTTTTTTCCAAGCTAAACAACAAAAATGGTTAGAACTCTTGTAGATTCTGAACATCAGATTTGCAGCAGCAAAAATCAAGCTAGAACCACATAACGGAGTTCGAATATTTGAATATCTTAACACCTTGAGCATTATACCCAAGTAACTACTCGTGACAACTGGCTATAGGGAACCCTAACTTACAATCTATTAAGAGAAACACCACAACTAACTCTAAGAAGAAGAATGCAAAGTTCGACCCCAAAGTTGAGGCCTTTAAAAAGGAGAACAAAGCCCTGAATAAATAGCTATCCGAGATTAGAAAAAGTCCCGGTGCCTGTATATGAACCTATAAAATGAGGATGGAGGCTGAAGACTTCAAAGAAGCTCTAAAACCTCAGAAGTACATGTTTTGCTATGTATTACAGATCCCGAAGTTAATAAATGGCTAGAATGCAACACTAATTTAACACCTTAAACATGCAAAAAATACAAATTAGTGTTACATAGGTAAAGTTCATGCACCATTTAAAGAAATTTCCCAACTAAAACAACACAAGGCAACATATGTAACTGCTAAAAGCTTTCTTAACATCAAGCCAGCAGCTTTAAAACTATAGAAAACACACCTGCAAGGCAGTAATAAATGTTAAAAGCCAAGAATAATACCTTCAGATGATGAATGAGCAAATAGGTTTCTGAAAGAGAGTTATTGTTGTGGGTATTTCTTGGGTATATTCTCTGCAAGAAAGCAGCAATGGTTAGTTTTGTAGCCATGTGTTTAGACAATAAAGAGAATATAAAGAACTCAAAAGCAGTGATTTTACATATTATCCAATATATCCTAGGCTTACCTGGTAATTAGGCCTTGATAACTGGGATTCAAACCGAAATTTCCATATATCCATTGTGTAATTTCGATTTTGTACATAGATAAATGTATCTTTTTTGATTGATGTTGTCATCAGATTACCCCTCACCTATAAAGCAAATTCATTCTATTACCCATCATATTTAACTTCGGACCAGCATCATCGATGAACCAACTATGCAAGGTAGATTTTTTCTTCATGATGTGAAAATCTAGAGTATTAGGTAAGATTTGAATAGCATTTGGAGGCAGGTGGACGGTGGACTGGAAAGGGAGGTTGAACCACCGGCGAAAAAGGAAACCACTCCCGTCCTTTTTTTCTTTTTGACTATATATTTGTTTTGGTTAATAATAATGTTATCTCGTACTCTTAGCAGGTAGGAGATAGTATTACGCTAAAAAGGGAAAAAAAAAAAAACATTTGGGCTATATATTTTTACATTATCGTGTGAGGTTCGGTTTAAGACACGATACAACACGCTCCAACACATGTTCGATATATGTTGGGTGATTAAATTAATATTATATAAAATTTAAATATCCTACAAACTTCCAACACACTGTCGATACTCAACAATACGGCACCAACACACCCTGACACTCATGAACCCAAGCATTTTGGAAATAACTTTACATTGTAAAGGGCATCTCTGTATTTATATCTGTCTATGATGCACCGACACTTCAATCTGATCGACGTACGTCATGTCCAACATAACACACGCTCCGACACGCCCCAACACCGTTATTTAAAATTTAAATATCTGACATGCCTCAAACACACTGTCGACACTTCCCAATACGGCACCGACACTCCCCGGCACTCATGAACCTATTTTTAAAATTTATTTTTCTTTATTTAAGGTTTTTTCAACGGAAGCGTTAATAGACACGATCTTATCAAATTTATATTTTTTTGGTTAATAAACAATAATTTTGACCCGGTGAAATTTTTTGAATGGTCAACCACATTTTTTTAGCACTATATAAAAATCGAATATCTATTTTACATACTCACAGAGTTGTTCTAACATGTCGGTAACGCGGCGCGTTTTTATTTTTTCAATCAGCCGTGGTCGTCGTGTCCAAATCGTGTCGTACAACGTGTTCGTACAACATAGATCTGTGTATTAAGGAACCATTTTTCGGTTATTACTAATAATCATTGAAAAAAAAAAAAAAACCCACTCAAACGCCAGCTGTCAGCAACCAAATGCAAAGCTAATTTTCACCAAAATGCTATCGTGGCCCATTGTGGGGGCAACATTTTTTGTACTCTTAGCAGGTAGGAGATAGTATTACGCTAAAAAGGGAAAAAAAAAAAAAAACATTTGGGCTATATATTTTTACATTATCGTGTGAGGTTCGGTTTAAGACACGATACAACACGCTCCAACACATGTTCGATATATGTTGGGTGATTAAATTAATATTATATAAAATTTAAATATCCTACAAACTTCCAACACACTGTCGATACTCAACAATACGGCACCAACACACCCTGACACTCATGAACCCAAGCATTTTGGAAATAACTTTACATTGTAAAGGGCATCTCTGTATTTATATCTGTCTATGATGCACCGACACTTCAATCTGATCGACGTACGTCATGTCCAACATAACACACGCTCCGACACGCCCCAACACCGTTATTTAAAATTTAAATATCTGACATGCCTCAAACACACTGTCGACACTTCCCAATACGGCACCGACACTCCCCGGCACTCATGAACCTATTTTTAAAATTTATTTTTCTTTATTTAAGGTTTTTTCAACGGAAGCGTTAATAGACACGATCTTATCAAATTTATATTTTTTTGGTTAATAAACAATAATTTTGACCCGGTGAAATTTTTTGAATGGTCAACCACATTTTTTTAGCACTATATAAAAATCGAATATCTATTTTACATACTCACAGAGTTGTTCTAACATGTCGGTAACGCGGCGCGTTTTTATTTTTTCAATCAGCCGTGGTCGTCGTGTCCAAATCGTGTCGTACAACGTGTTCGTACAACATAGATCTGTGTATTAAGGAACCATTTTTCGGTTATTACTAATAATCATTGAAAAAAAAAAAAAAAACCCACTCAAACGCCAGCTGTCAGCAACCAAATGCAAAGCTAATTTTCACCAAAATGCTATCGTGGCCCATTGTGGGGGCAACATTTTTTTGCTCTTACTAAGAGTATACTAGTGATACTATTTGCCGTGCAAAGCACGGCATGCCCACTACAGAATATGCATTTTTAATAGACGGTTCAAGTATTGGACTAACACAAAAAGGACGGTATTACATAGACAATTGCATAGATTAACCAGCATGCCAGCTACCATATCTACGGTATGGCATAGTTTACAGAAATACACAAAAGACTACCGGTCTGTTCAAGGTTTAATAACAAAATAAGCAAGGTTATTAACAATCTAGGCCCAAAGTTATGTATATTATTGAACCATTGTGTACTATATGGTACAAGTAATAATGGCTATAATATACCAACTGGACTATCGAGCAAATCAGAATACAAAACAACAACATTAACTATAGTCATAGATAGCACAATTTGAGTCGGTTATCTTTCTCTTCTCCCTTATTCTTGCTTTTCTTGACTGGACTTTCACCCACAGGAACTCCAGCACCATGTTCTTCACTTGGAATGCTACACTGTGGGAATGCTACATTGTTTGCATCATTAACTTCTTTGGCTGAATTCTCACTAAACAACAATGCCCTCTTTGTGGCCGGAGGCTGCACATCAAGCACTGCTTTGTCAGTAGATTCGTTCTCAATTTCCTGAAGAATTTCTTTTGTTGTTGGGCTGAAAAGCTGCTTGTCTCCTGAGCTTGTTTCAACACCTGAACCAGCCAACCGAGTAACAATAGCAGATATAAGGCCCTTATATCCTAGAAGTAAAACATAGGTTGTTTCCTAATCCATCATTGCACGTTCTCTGCTATCCCAGTTAACATCACCGCAATAAACCATTTACACACGTAATAAAATCAAATCACAAAACCTACTGACGCATCATCCACTGAAATGCCAATAATAACTTAATCAGCCTTGTGAAGCTTTTGTTTTCCCTCTTCCAATCACAAACTCAAAGAGTGCGTCATGTAGGATAACGTCCAATAAATCACAGTCATCAAAGAGAATGGCAGCATCACATCTAAGAAATAAGCACACAACGCAAGTTGAAAGTGGCTTGCTACCGTTCAAGGGAAAAAAAAAAGAAACTGGTATGGATAATATATTACGTCACAACATATTCATCACATTTGATCAACAAATGAGACCTTTATTAACCGTTTACACGATCACAAATGAATGTCAATGGATCCCACCATGATAAATGATTTAAAAGTGTGCATTGACATAACTAATGCTATGGAAGAGCAATTTTCGTTCAAGAAATAAATCTTGTTAATTCTACTGACTAATCTCAAATCATTATCCACTCCTAGAAAATACATGCTCACAGGTCATTTCCCAAAAAGAAAAATATGGAAAAGTGTATCAAACAAGAATACTTTGAAGAGCATATCATCTCACTCAGAACAGAAGATAAGTAGTTATGGAAAATATATGTAAGATGTAACCTAAACAGCATGATGCATTTGCAACAGCCAAACTATCCAAAACCCAAAAATATATATATTTATAGTGTCACTGGCATCTTTTATATTTTCATATCAAGTTGGCTTATAAGCAAGTTTGAATCAAAACAAAACAAAACCAATACGGGTAAATATATCAAACTAAAAGAACCATATACTCGGATGCCATACATTTGTTAAGCAGAAGCAATCTTGCGACAATATAATGAATAATTGTTGGAATACTACAAAGTCATTAGTCAGCATCCAGAAAAGATAAACCAATCAATTAACAAAATAATAGTTTGTTTGCAGAAGTACTTTAATTCCCTACTGCTGACCCAATTCAACTCTCTATGATCAATAGATTCGTGCGATTCGTGCAATAATTCCATGTGAAGCACAGTTAAATGCTAAATATTACATTTTCATCATCTTCAATTTAGAAAGAAAAAAACATGTGTTGGTTCAAAAAGACATTACACCAAGAGAAAGAAAAAGAACAAAAAGAACTTTAAAAAATTCATAGTCTAATACTCTAAAGAACCATCAAATACATTTTAACATTCAGAAAGTATGCTATTTTTTGCTAGATACTTATAGGTGGATTTACTCAAACAAGTATTAGACGTGCAAACTCATTTTCTTTCACAATAAATAAAGCAAAATAATAATAGAAAATAATGAAACATACGAGCTAGCTAAATATTTGGATTTTGGTTCTGAGATCTAGGACTTTTTGGTTCTAAGATCTTCAAGGACTCTGCAAATAAAAGACAGAAGAATTAGAACCTAAACAAAAGAGTAATAGAGAAGAAAACATAATATCAATCGAACAAACTTACTTTCACTTTCAATTAAAAAATATATGGTACATCATGAACCCTGCAAAAGAACAAAGAAAAAGAGTAATATAATCAAAAAATAGTAAGTCAGAAACCCTACAAAAAAAAAAAAAAAGCCAAAAAAAAAGAAAATAATTAGAATACATCTCAGCCGTTGCGAATTAGAGAGAACGAGAGAGTAGTCCCTACAAAAAGAGAACAATAGATTTCACAAACCCCATTAGTCCTGAAACAAACCAACAATCCAAGCTATAATTTATTCACAAAAGAAGATAACAGACTGTCATATTCTAACTCAATGGAATCACATTCAATCATGTCAGATATTGCAAAAGAGCCCCTCACCCTCACTCTCACCCCACCCACCTACCTACCCTCACACACAACACACACCAAAGAAGTTAATTAATTGTTGAAAAATAATAGAGAGTTACTGGGATAAGCCTTTTGTTAAGAGCAGTAGAAAATTGATGTGTATTTTGACTAATCAGTCTCAGGGGCCATCTATTTGGCCTGTTCTCAACTCCAATTTTTCTTTCCCCCATTTCCATCACACCTGCATTTTGTCAAACAACAAAAAGGCAGATTTAGACAAATCAAGACATCGTCTTTATCAGATTAATTTGAATTAATAATAATCCATCCAAAAACACTTCGATTGAACACTGCTCTTAGCCAAAACATCTGCCCGTCCAGAAAAAAAATCAAATTCACGGACTCAAATATCTTGGTTAAAAGGAAAATAATGGGAATAAACTACAAACAAAAACATAAGAAATGTAAAATAACTTCCATAGAAAAGAAGAGAACAAGAGATTACTAACAAAATAGAAGAAATGTTGATAGCGATTCCTCGGATCTGTATCGACATAAATCGAAAGAGAAACACGCTGCATAAGGCAGCAAATGCTTAGTTCTCTTGGCAGGTGTTTACCAAGTGAAGAGAATATAAAGAACTGAAAAGGAAGAGAAATTTTAGATATTACACAACACATTAGAAGCTTATCCGGTATCAGGCCTTGAAATATGAGATTCAAACCCCAACTGCCATTTATCCATTGTGTAATTGGGATTTTATGCTTGGATGAATGAACCTTCCTTGATTGATGTTGTGATTAAATGGCGCCTCACCAATAAAGCATATACACTCTATTATCCAGCAGATCTTTCTTCGGACCGCTGCATCACCGACGGGCTGCTTAAGATGAAGCTTCCTGATAAGGTTCATATTCTAATCATAAAAAAAAAAAAAAAAAAAAAAACTTGAAATCTTATAATAATAAAGATAATAAAGCTCAGCCCTAAAAATAGGGAATAAAAAAAGGAAAAATGCTGCCAGCTGTCGATCAAGGAGATCATAAGCATTTTAAACAACAAAACTGTAAAATGCTATCGTGGCTCATCGTGAGGGCCGCATTTTTTGCTCTTACTAATAGTAAGATAAGAGATATCATACGGGTATATTTTGCTGGACCCCCAAATTTCGCCTTTATTTTTAAGGCCAAATTTTTTTCTTTCCAAAATTGTCCAGCCCCATCAGATTTAATATTTCGCAACTTTCGGTCTACTTGCTAAAGGAAAATGATATGTGCACTATATTTTTGTGTAGTGTACAAACCATTACATGTGTGGTATTTATTGATTAAAGTGATTAATTATTTTTTGTGATGGGTACCAACAGAATATGTGGTGTTGATTGTGTTGTGTAAGATGTTGTGGTTGAAGGAGTAGTGGATGTATCACTACTCTTGCTAAATTAATCCTCTAACCAATCAGACCCGATCTCACCTTCCATTTGCAGCCTTTTCAGACAATTGCTCTAACCCTAAAGTCTCTCGATGGCCCCTTCATCCATGGCCGTTTTCAATGAATCCCCTTGAAATCCGGCCATCTCGTTTCGATTATCAGATATCCGGCCATCTTGAAATTCGGATATCGGTTTCTCTGTTCATCTCATCCCATGTTTATTCGAATCGTTGCTGACTCCGGAAAATTCGCACCTTTTGTTGTCCTCCATGGTTGTACCTTGAGTTTCAGAAAACTTCGGGTCTTCATATCTCTTTGCAACGTGTTTTGAACAAAAACGTGATGGCTTGAACCTCGGATTAAATCGGTTAAATCATTCTATCTCTCTCTCTTTCTGTGATGATATATGGGCTCATTGGGTCGGATTATTTGTAATTGGGCCAGGCCCAAAGTTTAATAATAAAGATAAACGGGCCAGTCAAGCTAGACCACCGAGTGCTGACCAGATCAAGACGCTGGACTAAATAGTCAGAGGAGCAGGACTCCACCGTGTTCTGACCAGAATGATTTCTGGACAGAATAACAGGCTGAACGTGGTGAAGACTGGGTCAACAACATTTCAACTGCTTACGGACGTGGGTAGATCCCACGTCCAGAAGATAATCAATGATAACTTCCCAGCACGTCCAGGAAGAAACACACGATCTACTACTATATAAAGAACACCCTGAACTACGAGGGGGACTTGATTCAAGTTTATTATCTAAATTGGATACGTAGGCAGCTCTCTCAAGAGTTCAGTCCAAATTATACCCAAATATCCGTGTTCTTGTATTATTTTCCTAATTAGAATTACCCGATTACCCGTTTATAATATTCATACTGTATCATTTGGCGCTAGAAGGAGGGCTGATTCTAGTTAGTGAGTAATCAATACAGAAAAAATGTCAAGAAACCAAGGAAATTCAAAGAAACAACAAAATCAACAAGAGAAAGAAAAAAATCAGATCGGAGACAAAAGCCCAGGTCGAAATGACCAAGAAACTGGGAAAGGAGTTATGGAAGAAGGACAGACCAGTAATCCAGATGCGATTAAACAGATGTTAGTTGAAAACCTGGCAAATCTCAAAGGTGAGGAGATAAAAGCCATATTCGAGGCAGTTCTGAAAGCAAGGAATCAAGACAATGATCCTTCCGAAGCACATACCCCGATTCAAGTTGCTAAAAGAGAAAAGCTGGAAGCAGAGTCTAGCATACAAGTGGTAGTTACTCACCCAGGAGGTGATAACGCCAAAGCAGAGTTGGATGCCATCCTTAAACCCAAACAAGATGAATTCAGACCGGGGTCTCCTTTCACTGAAGAGATCGATGCGTTCCCATGTCCTTCAGGATTTAAAATCCCAAAGATTCAAGCCTATGATGGAACTAAGGATCCATACGATCATATGCATCAATATATCCAGCATATGAATTTGTATAATGCTCCAGAAGAGATGAAATGCAGGGCATTCGCAACTCTTCTAACTGGAAAGGCAAGAGATTGGTTCAATAAGTTGAACCCCAGATCTATACCGGATTTTCCCACTCTGACCAGAAAGTTCATGCATGCATTCATCGCAGCAAGGCCTTTCTAGAGAAACAGGACTTATTTGCTGACGATTAGGCAAAAAAGTGATGAAACAGTTTTACAATTTATCAAGAGATTCAATGGAGAATCATCCCAGATAGCAGATCTGGATGATAAGTTCTTGGTAGCATCCTTCATAGCAGGACTTAAAGAAGGGCGGTTACATGCGAAGCTGAGCAGGAAAGATCCAAAAATGATGGAAGAATGTCTGGAAATAGCATACAGACATTGTCAGGGAGAAGAGGCCAACAGAGCCAAGAGAGAAGAATCCCATAGGGATGCTAAGAAAGGAAAAACGGAAGATAGGAATGACAAGAAAAGGAAATCTGTCTGGGATAGAGTAACTGCTCCTATCTCTGAAAGGTTAGGGAAAAAAGGCGCTTTGCAGGACAGAGACCTTATTCCTCTGAACAGATCTCGTGACCAAGTGCTGGCAATTATGGAGAAGAAAGGAATTGCTAAGACTCCTCCTCCGTTGAGGGGTCCAAGGGAGAAAAGAGACCACACCAGGTGGTGCAAGTACCATAAAGACATTGGACATGACTCTGAACAATGCAGGGATCTGATCAGAGATATCGACGCAGCAGCAATGGAGGGAAAAATCGATGAGTGCATCGATCGAGCGCAGGGAGATAATCCCAGAGGAAGGAGAGAGTTCAAAAAACATAATAACAGTCATGACAGGTACAACCAGAGGAGACACAGAGATCCGTCTCCAGACGCAGATGGGCATAGAGAAAATGCCCCAATTAATACTGTGAATACCATTGTGGGCGGACCAGGAGAAGGTAGCAAGGCTGCTCAAGAAGATAAAAGGGGCAGCGCAGAAAAACAAGGGGAAGCGAAAAAGCAGAAGGTTATGGGAACCGTCCAGTACGGTCCTAGAGATGCCCTACCAGCCATCGTGAGTAACGGAGGACTGGTAATAGAAGCGGTTATTCAGAAAAATCTGGTCAGAAGGATCTGCGTAGACACAGGCAGCGCAGTAAACGTGCTATATCATAACGCATTCCAAGCGATGAAACTCTCAGATTCGGAGTTGACTCCTATATCAACTCCTCTTTTCGGATTTACCGGACCGCCCATACATCCTGTGGGTATGTTAAAATTATTGACAACTTTTGGCCAGGGACAACAGAGCAGGACTCTGATGGTGAATTATGTGGTGGTAAAGGCTTCATCTGCTTATAATGTGATTCTTGGAAGGCCAGCACTAATTGATCTGAGGGTAGTGGTGTCGCCCGCACACAACAGCATGAAATTCCCAACTTTCGATGGAGAAGCTACTGTTAAAGGGGACGTAGATGCTGCAAAAAATTGCTACACAGCCACAATCAGTGGAAAAATGAAGGTGCAGCAAGTGACAATGGAAGACTTGGTTCCAGATGAAGAAAAAAGTTGGCTGTCAAACGATCCAGTGGAATCAATAATGCTAAATGAAATAGACCCTGAATCCACGGTCAGCATAGGATCTTGGATACCGGCTGAACAGAAGCAAATGCTGATCAGCACTTTGAAAGATTATCAAGATGTGTTTGCATGGAAGGCAAGCGATATGCCTGGATTATCAACAGAGTTGGCGGTCCATAAACTCAACATAGACCCAACCAGGAAACCAGTGAAACAAAAGAAGAGATCATTTGCTCCAGAAAGGATACAGGCTGTCCAGCAAGAAGTGGAAAAACTGTTGCAGGCCAACATGATTAAAGAAGTTATCTATCCAGAATGGCTATCAAACCCAGTGTTAGTCAAGAAACCATATGGCAGTTGGAGAATATGCGTGGACTTCACCGATTTAAACAAAGCTTGTCCTAAGGATAGTTACAATTCCCCTAGAATTGACAGGCTAGTAGACTCTACAGTTGGTTATGAAATTTTTGCTTTCCTAGATGCTTATAAGGGATATCATCAGATTATGATGGACCCTATAGATGCTGTAAAAACTGCCTTTATTACTGAATTTGGTTCCTACTACTATGTGTCTATGCCTTTTGGATTAAAGAACGCAGGGGCTACCTACCAAAGGGCAGTCAATACCATTTTCAAACAACAAATTGGCAAATCTATGGAAGTATACATGGATGATTTATTGATCAAGAGCAGGACTCTTGACCAATATTTGAAAGATTTAGCAGAGGTTTGCCAAGTCTTGAGACAAACCGGAATGAAATTGAACCCAAAAAAGTGTACTTTTGGAGTAAGGTCAGGCAAATTCCTGGGTTATATGATATCCAAAGAAGGCATTAGGGCCAATCCTGATAAATTGGAAGCTTTGAAGACCATGCCTGAACCGAAAAATATCAAGGAAGTTCAGCGATTAACAGGAAGATTAGTAGCTCTAAACAGATTCTTGTCGAAATCTGCACAGAAATCATTGCCATTCTTCAAATCCTTAGGAAGGCCAGTCCTTTTGAGTGGAATGAAGAATTTAAACAGGCTTTTCAGGAGTTAAAAGATCACATTAGTCACTTGCCAACTCTAACCCCTCCACAGGAAGGTGAGATAATGTTCCTATATTTGTCTTTTTGCAATGAAGCCGTAAGTGCTGTGTTGGTAAAGCAACATGGCATGATACAAAGACCAGTATATTTTGTAAGCAAAGCCCTACAAGGGCCCGAGGTTAGATATTCTGAGGTGGAGAAATTGGTCTTAGCCTTAGTACATGCTACAAGGAAATTAAGACCATACTTCCAAAGTCATCCAGTAATTGTGTTAACAAACCACCCTTTGAAGCAAATATTGGAAAAGCCAGATAAGTCTGGAAGACTAGCAAAGTGGGTAGTTGGATTGGCAGGATTTGACATTGAATACAAGCCTAGAACAGCAATTAAAGCTCAAGCATTAGCGGATTTCTTAGCAGAAGAAAAGCCTTAGCTATAGAGCAAAAAGCTGAGCAGAATAAGTCTGAGAAGAATAAGGCAAAACAGTGGCATCTTTATGTGGACGGTGCTTCCAACAAAGAATGAGCAGGAGCAGGACTCCTACTCATTAGCCCAAAAGGTGAAGAATTCCCATATGCACTTCACTTCGATTTCCAAGCTACAAACAACGAGGCAGAATATGAAGCTTTGATAACATGACTAAACCTAGCACAGAAGTTGGGAGTACAAAAACTGAAAGTCTATACGGACTCACAGCTTGTAACAAATCATATTAAGGGAGAATATGAAGCAAATGAAGGTCCTATGAAAAATGCCTCGCAGTAGCACAGAGGAAACTGCAAAATTTCTCAATGGTGGAGGTAGAACAGATAACTCGAGCCCAAAATACCAGAGCAGATGCCTTATCCAAACTATGATCAAATTTCTTGTCCCACAAGAAGGTGTTGGTTGAGCAGTTAAAACACAAGAGCTATGATGAGATGGAAGTACAACCAATCACACAGGCAGAAACTTGGATGGATCCAATTGTCATGTACTTGAGAGATGGAAGACTTCCTGAGGATAAAGTACGCGCCAGGAAATTGATAAGACTCTCGGCCAGGTATGCTCTGTTCAATGACGTTCTATACCGAAAATCCTATACAACCCCTTGGTTGAAGTGCGTTACTCCAGATGAGGGAGATTATGTATTAAGAGAGATCCATCTCGGAATTTGTGGAAATAATTTGGGGGCAAGAGCTCTGGCCAGGAAATGTAGGCTATATGGATATTACTGGCCAGCCATGCAAGAAGACGCAGAGACTCTGGTCAGGACTTGCCGAACATGCCAGGTGCATAGTAACTTATCGCACAATCCTGCACAGGAAATGATACCGATTGTGTCTCCATGGCCTTTTGATCAATGGGGAGTAGACTTAGTGGGTCCATTACCCCTAGCACCGGGAAAATTCAAGTTTTTAGTGGTGGCAGTGGATTATTTCACTAAATGGGTGGAAGCAGAACCCTTAACCACCATCACAGCCAACCAAATACAGATATTCTTGTGGAAAAACATCCTATGCAGATATGGAATCCCCAAAGTCCTCATCTCTGATAATGGCACACAATTTGAAGATCAAGGAGTACAAGCCTGGTGCACCAATCTTGGAATCTCTCAACACTTTACATCAGTGGCCTATCCCCAAGCCAATGGGCAGGTGGAGCAGACAAATAGGCAAATAAAACAGGGACTGAAGAAAAGACTGGAACAAGAGGGATCTCATTGGGTAGATCATCTCCCAAATATCTTATAGGCGTACAGGACTACACCGAACGCGGCTACACAGGAAACTCCATACTCCTTAGCATATGGGTGTGAGGCAGCAATACCTGCAGAGATTGGACATAAGTCTCCCAGGACAGAACTATACTGTCCAGAAACGCAGGAGGTGGACATGCTGCATCTCAAAGATGAGCTGGAGCACAAAAGGGACATAGCCTTGATACAAATGGCCAAATACAAGCAGAGAATTTCTCAATACTATAACTCCAAAGTTAAAGGTACGTATTTTAAAGAAGGTGATTTAGTTTTGAGGCGAAATGAGGCCAGCAAGCAAGGCCCCACAGGTAAGCTAGACCCAAATTGGGAAGGTCCTTATAAAGTCATCAAAGTGCATGGAAAAGGATCTTATCAACTAGCTAATGCCTCCGGCAAAACTGTTCCTAGAAGTTGGAATGCTGTTCATTTAAGAAAAAATTTTCCTTAAAGTAATTTCACCTTTTAAATAATGGTATCTTGAATATTGATTTATGTTCATTATATGATTGTGGTATGGTGTTTTAATTTGTGTTGAAATTGTATTAAAACTCAAAAATAAAAATGGAACGTGGCGATACAAAAAACATTAGTATCAAACTTGCAGTGCAAGAATTCTGGGCAGAAGTCCCACACAAAGATAAAAAAATCCAAACTTGCAGCGCAAGGGCATCTGGGCAGAAGTCCCACGCAAAGATAAAAAATCCAAACTTGCAGTGCAAGGGCATCCTGGGCAGAAGTCCCACTAAAAAATAAAATGCCAAACTTGCAGTGCAAGGGCATTCTGGGCAGAAGTCCCACTAAAAATAAAATGCCAAACTTGCAGTGTGAGGGCATTCTGGGCAGAAGTCCCACTACAAAACAAAATGCCAAACTTGCAGTGCAAGGGCATCCTGGGCAGAAGTCCCACTAATAATTGCCAAACTTGCAGTGTAAGAGCATTCTAGACAACAACTTCAATTAAAAAAGGTAAGTGCCAAAAAAATTCTGTGCAGAACATGTAATTAAAAGTATTAACAACAAACTTGCAGAGCAAGAATTTCCTAAACAGGAAATGTAAAGTAAAGAAGCCAAGGATAAAAAATCCTAACTTCTTTGCAGCGCAATAAGAAGACAATACTCTATTTAATAAATATCAAAGTCAAATATTATTACAGATAAAGTTAATACATCAAATTTCAAAGTTTTTGAAGGCATAAATTAAGAGGATGGAGAAGCAGATGGTTGCGCAGAAGCAGAAGGCTGAGCAGCAGATGGTTGCGCAGAAGCAGAAGGCTGAGCAGGCTTCTTCTTTGCATACTTGTGGATTATGTCCTCCCCATTTTTATATTCGTCATACCGCTTCGTGAAGATATCACCTGCTCTCTTATCATACAACTTGTGATTGGGCAAAGTGCTAATCACCAAGTCACCGGCTTGGCCTCATCAACACCAAGAGTGTATCCTCTACGCAGAGCAGGAGCTAGTATGATCTGAATTTCCTCAAGAGTCTCAGGAGCAGCTTTATACCCGTAAATAACTTTTTGGACGGTGTTCTGAGCAGGAATTTCCTCCATCTTCCTTAAGGTTTCATCAAAATCGGCTTTCATCTTCTTGGCAGTGGCAAGATGTTGCATATGCTCCTCGTTCAGCTTCGCCAATCGCTGATCTCTTAAATTTAATTGCTCCTCTTGAGTAAATATCACAGCCTCAGCTTTGGCAAGATCAGACTTCAGCTTTTCAATCTCTCGCTGATCAGCAATGCGGGCCTCTTCCAAACTGGCCACCTTAGCACTGGCCTCATGATTAGACTCTTCCAAACTGGCTACCTTAGCATTGGCCTCGTCCAGCTCGATCACTTTGTGCTGCAGGGCAGAGATGTCTTTGGCCATGCTAGCCGTCTTTTTGTCCAGAGCTTTACCCAGGCGGTAACAGTACCAAAGAAAACGTTTAAGAAGGAGAAAAATGAGGAGAAATATGAAAACTTTATGAAAAAGACCACTTACAGAATCTGCAAAACATCAGCATACATGTCCTCAAAGTTGAAAGAGGAGCCACTGGCAGAACTGCCAGAAGAAGTGGGCCTATGCCTCTTTTTCTGTCTTTGAGAAATAGTCCTAAGGGGAACAGTATCCAAACCAGTAATTTGGTCCCCAGGGAGATTTTCTTCAACGGTCAGGTCTACAGGATTAATGGGGTTCAGAGTATTCTGCTCAGAAGGATCAACAGTGGGAATTTCCTCCTGTACAGCAGTACCAGAGCTAGTACCTATTTGTGCATCTTCATGCTGACCTGAAAGTTCACCACCTTCTGGAATAACGGACAGGGTCCGCTCAGAATCGTCTATCATTTGTTCTGCCTCTTCCTCCTCATCAATGTCAATGCTGATCAGGTCATCTACGTTGGCCACTACAAGGAAAAGGAGATAATCAAATTATAATCAAAAATAAAAACATAATGCAAGTACAAACATACATTTTCTGTACTGCTTCTTGGAGAACTCCACATAGCCAACAGGCCCTGCAGTCTGAAGCTGAGCAGCATCTATCAGGGCAGAACTTATGAAGTCTAAGGTAAGGGAGATCTTATTACTAACAAGATACTGAGACAGTGTCGTATCGATGAAGTCTTCCAACTTGTCTTTCATGGAAGAGGTATTCCATTGCCCTAAACTGGCATCCGAATTGTGTTTCACAAAGAAAAAGTGTTCTTGCCACTTCTTCTTTGTCTTATCTTTGCCAGTCATCGGGATGAGCGGGGCACTGGCCCTACGGCTGAAATGGTACCACCCCCCACTACCTTGTGTTAATTTGCATTGATAGAAGTTCCTGAATAATGTTACTGTGAAAGGAGTGGTGTTCATACGACACCAAATCATGAAACCTATGAGAAATTTAATGCTATTCGGATGGATCTGACCAACTCATAACTTATAATACTTCATTATCTCTACACACCCGGGGGGAAGAGGAAACCTTAACCCACTGTGGAGCTGATCAGCGTATACTGTGCAGAAACCAGCCGGAGGACTGTAAGCATACTCAGTCGGTTTAGGAAGAACAACTTCGAAAGGCTCGGTACGGATCTTATAGGTTTTTAATAAACCAGCCATCTCAGTCTTGGTCATTTTGCTGGAAACACCATGGCAAGCCATTATCAAATTGGTTTTGTCAAATCGATTGATTTCTCTCTTTAAGGTGTTTAAGAAAGCAGTGTGATCTTCTGGATACTGGTGTACGATCGAGGTGGGAGTAAATATCCCAGGAGGCAGAAGGTGGGAAGGCAGAATACACAATGGGTTATCTCTAAAAGTGGAGGTGTTCCTTAAATCAATTGAGGAGGAAGGATGATCGGAATTTACTACAGGTTCAGGGCAAAACACAGGATTAGACGAATTTACTTCCTCACTATCTATGGCTCTGGGTATTTTCTCTGGGGATTCAAATAATTTCTCTACAGATTCACTAGAAGCTGTATTGGCTCTCAGACTCATCAAAGATCAACGATTTCAAAGAAATGCAGATTAAAACAGACAAAGACTTACTTGCGGTTGCAGAGGGGCGTTTCCAAAAGTCTAAATTATAAGAGTAAAGTGGACAGAGAAAGGGTTATGTGACATGAAGTGAAGCGACGTAATGGTTTAGTCTACGGTTTTAATGATTACGGACGGGTGCAACTTGGCCTCGTTTCGCGTAGTTTTAATAACGAAAGCAGAACCGTTTCAGGCTAGGGCAGCTGTAAAGCAGTCTACCCTAGTCTGGGGGGACTTATGATGATATATGGGCTCATTGGGTCGGATTATTTGTAATTGGGCCAGGCCCAAGGTTTAATAATAAAGATAAACGGGCCAGTCAAGCTAGACCACCGAGTGCTGACCAGATCAAGACGCTGGACAGAATAGTCAGAGGAGCAGGACTCCACCGTGTTCTGACCAGATTGATTTCAGGACAGAATAACAGGCTGAATGTGGTGAAGACCGGGTCAACAACATTTCAACTGCTTACGGACGTGGGTAGATCCCACGTTCAGAAGATAATCAATGATAACTTCCCAGCACGTCCAAGAAGAAACACACGATCTACTATTATATAAAGAACACCCTGAACTACGAGGGGGACTTGATTCCAGTTTATTATCTAAATTGGATACGTAGGCAGCTCTCTCAAGAGTTCAGTCCAAATTATACCCAAATATCCATGTTCTTGTATTATTTTCCTAAATAGAATTACCCGATTACCCGTTTATAATATTCATACTGCATCATTCTGTTTTTAATTTTTGAATTAATCTCGCAATTAACTCATTTGATATTGCAGATACGAAAGATAAGGATTTGAAGCTGCCTTGGTCAGCCATAGCCGTTGAAATTCGAACAGGAATTAGGGATTGCTGACCCTTATTTTCTTTGACTGATTCAGAGTTGAAAAAGTCTCGTCTTTGAACCTGAATTCTCGGATTTGAGCTTGCTTTATCAGAGGCTTATCCGTTACATATCCAGCCTGTTCTTTTGCTCAGTCAACATCCAAACCGAGTTCAATGCCGGTTTGACTCAGGTATGGTGGCGTGACCCGACCATCAGGGTTTGATGCTCGGTTTACATCAAACTCTGAGTCAAAATAATTTTGACTTCAAAGATGAACCCGTGTGTTATGTGTATAATAATTTTGGTTCAGTTTTGGGTCAAACCGGGACGGATTAATCTAGTCTAGGAGACGTCTCTTAAGTGTTAAATAGCTCCCCATAGTGTTAGTAATTCGTTTGGTTTATATTAAATGGTTCAACAAAATTCACAGCCTAAAGAGCCCTATTACCGGCCTTAATTGGCAACCCGGGTGGCACAAAGTGAATTGCGTTAACAAAACACATAAACCGAACCAATTCTGAGTTATAGCACTTGGGTTAAATCAGTGTACTAAATCAGTGTTTTTACACTTGAGTTAATTAGTTAGTACATAATGATTTTTGAGAATCAAGTCAATGAGCTGACTTATGAGAGTCTTGTTGCTTAAGGGTTCTTGAGCAATCCTACATTCCATAATCACTTAAAATTTCTCCTTTTTGGTGTCTGCGTTTTGAACTGAAGTTGGAGTCTAATTCTGGTCTTGGCTATTGAGAAGTAAGGTTCTGATCAATAGCTTTGACAGAGTGCTGAATTGAGGTTTCAGTGTTCCTGTGTCTAGGTAACAATTTAACTCAAATCATTTTTTTCAATTTTCTGTGTTTGGTGGTCTGTTTTTGATTGCTTATTGAAATTGCTTGATAGCAGTCTGTTATTGATGCTAGTCTTGTCTGTGGTAGTTCTGTGTTGGTTCTGAGTTTTGAAGTCCTGATTTTGGACATTGATCATCTTCGGTCAGATTACGGGTCACAAGGTTGATTGGTTTGACGTGCCAAGACATCCTACCTAGTGAAGTTTCTGTGGACTATTTTCTGACTCTCAAGAAGGATCAATATCCTTAAGTCTTGACCTCTGACCTTAGACAGAAGTCTAGTCAAGATTCTGGTCTGTTTTTTATTCATACAATATTTAGAAGTCTTTCATTCAAGGCCCTTGTAAGTGTTGACTACATTGAGTTTCGTAGGTCTTCACTCACTATAAGAGGTTTGTCTGAGTTGATTCAAATTATTGTATGATTCAGTGTTTTGATTCACAATAAATTCCTGGTTCTGTTCTTAATCATCGGTAGTCTTTATTGATACTGATAATTAAGTTTAAGAACACCCCATGTGCGTTTTATTTAATCTGCAAGTCAGTCTCTTTTGTTTATTTGCTGAATTCTGAAGTTGTACCAAGTCTGTCAAATGGTTCAAACCTGCATATCTTGAACTTGGCTGTTTCACATTGATTTGCTAAAGCCTGCTGATCTGCATTTGCTGCATATTGCTACCTAAAGTCTACTGAATTTGTGTTTAAGAACAATCTGTAATAGCTTTAGGCTTCAGGCTTCTTAGGTGACTGAACATTGTATTCAGTTTGTACAAGGTCAAGTTTGATAATCTTGGTTGTTAACCTTGATTATCACCTTTGAGTCTTGGATGAAAGTTCAGTGTTAACTTTATCTGTTGGACTTAGTTTTGTACTGATCTGAACTTGTAACTCTCCTTAAGAGCTGTTGTGGTTGTAAAAGATCAGTTAGATAATTTGCTGCTGAACTTGTTTTATTTTATTGCAACCTGAATTTGTATTTTGCTGTGATAACATAATTTAAGTTGCAGTACCTTTGAACTTAGAAGTTGTATTGATTAAATTGCTAGATCTTTGATTTTAAATAATATACAAACCTGCATATATGTATATAGGCTGTACGTTGTAATTTGTTGTACTGAGCTTTACAACCTGAGTTGATTCTTTAGTGACGCTTTCCAACGTCACCATAAGGTTGCATTTCTCTTATCAGCCTGCAAATTTTTTTTGGTTCTTTCATTTACAACTTGTTTGATCACGTTGAACATACTTTTGCATAATATTAAACTCACCTGATCAAGTTTCCTAATCTGAGCTAAGTGCTGTGTTTATCAAACTGTTATATTAAACTTGACTAGGTAATAATAGTTAACACATATAACTTAGATTTAAGTCCTGCTTCCAGATTATTTCTATGTGTGTTAATTATTTTATAAACTCGATTTTGTGATATATATTTGCCTGGAAATCTGTTGAAGTGCTTAAAATTTTAAAAAGGCGAAAATTACCCACACCCTAGTCACCCCCCTTCTAGAGTGTATCTGCGCATTATCGATCCAACAGCCCTAGGAGATTGGGTGTCGGAAAGACGGACTTCACTATAAAAATTACTTGTTGTGGATATAAGGTGGTGAAATGGGAATCATAAGGTAGAGACAATCGTATCAGCTGTATCGATGTCTAGTAAGGAAACTTGATGAATTGACAGATCTCGAATGAACATGTTTGACTTGAACTTGATACACAGCTTTAAGCAAGTAATTTACTGCGTAAATAATGGAACAAGTTTTATAGAATATATATATATATATATATGTGTGTGTGTGTGTGTGTGTATATTTACAACAATTATTTTTAACACTCTCACGGCTCATACCAGCGTTTTTGCTGACGACTCGTATTCTTGTCTCTTGTATTTTGTTTTTTTTCTTTTATAAATAACTCAGGTGATTGCGCGAGGGAGATGAACGGGGAATGAGCTAAAGATATTGACCAAGATTCTAGATTGTGTTGTGTATATTATGTTAGTGACAACTGTAATATTTTGATTGTTGTGATCTTATAATTGAAATAATTAGTAAATATTTGTAAATTTAATTGTTGATTTATTGAATTATTTTGAGAATTAAAGTCTAGTTATTGAAGTCGCGGCGAGAGTTTCGCAACCCCTCCTAAAATGACCCTAGTGGTCGGGAGTAGGTATTATACTAAGCCAGTTAAATTTAACCTTAAGTCGGCTGCTTCACTAAATCCCTCCGATGTGGGAAAACAAACAAATAATATTCGGCTTTGGCCCACTTAATAAATCTCCACTTTGGGACAAATACCACATCCGGAAATAGTAATACTACTCTTTCTTCACAAAATTCAAAAGTATTCAGACTGTGGCAAATAAGTCCAAGCACTGCTTGAACTTAACAAATAAGCGACGCTTCGTAATATCTAACTCTGAACGGGATGACAATGACTGTGGATCCCAGCAAAACATACAAACCACCAAACATGCAAGCTTTCATAACAACCAGATCACCTTTAATTACTTTCAAAACTCCACCTTTAGCGGTGTACCTAAATCCAAGAGTCTCAAGTGCGCTCAAAGAGATGAGATTTTTCTTCAAAATCTGGAACATGTCTGACTCGCGTAAGTGTTCTGGCAACACCATCATTAGTCTTGATTCTAACTGTACCAATACCAGCAACCTTGCAAACTGCGTCGTTGCCCAACGAAACAACTCTACCTTGAACAGAATCATACGTGGAAAACCAATCCCTATATGATACGTGCAACCATAATCCAAGATTTATTCATCAGTAGATCTTAATTTATCATCACCAAAGAAGATCTCTCCATCACTCTCATCTTCTACGATACTGGCCTGACCAGACTCTTTACCACGCTCTTTTTTTGTTCACGTTTTTCTTCGTTCTTAAGTCCAATGCAATCAAATTTGATATGCCCAATCTTCATCCAATATCTTTCACATCAAATCTTTTTGTCTAAGATTCAAAACATAATTTTCATTATATGCATCTTTCTTATGTGATCTGCACCGAACTACCAGCACATCTTCCTGGCTACTACTACTTCTCTCAGTTATGTCTTTACAATATGCTCTTTTGATTTCAAAATCGATTTAATTTCTTTGTAAGAAATAATATCCTTACCATGAAGCATTGTTTTTAAAAAAATGCTTAAACGGCAGGCGAAGCGAACA
Organism: Gentiana dahurica var. dahurica; assembly: GCA_024500145.1. Classification (NCBI taxonomy): domain Eukaryota; kingdom Viridiplantae; phylum Streptophyta; class Magnoliopsida; order Gentianales; family Gentianaceae; genus Gentiana; species Gentiana dahurica. The sequence continues at coordinate 117,999,923 of CM044899.1, read as the reverse complement.
CAATAACAACAGGATCTGATCCTCATCGTCAATATTAGCATCTATATTTGTCGAATCCGTAAGCATGGAATAAAATTTATCCAAATGCAATAATATAGATGACCCTTCAGACATACGAAGCATATACAAACTCTGCTTTAAATAATGCCTATTCTCCAAGGTCTTCATCATATATAAGGATTTTAATTCTTCCCACAAATCCTTATCATTAACCTCAGTGACTACCTCTCGTAAAACCACATCAGAAAGACATAATATGATACATGACCTGGCTTTCTTGTCGAAATCAACAAACTCCTCATCTGACATTTTCTCGGGCTTTTTCTCTTTCCCAAGCAGCGCAATATCGAATCCCTCCTAAATCAACATGGCCTCCTTCTTCAACTGCCACATCCTGAAGTTGACGTTTATGTCGAATTTTTAAAAATAATACTTATATAGTTACTGTCATGATGGCTAATTTTTAAAATACTCGAAAAACAACCACAGAATAACCTCGGCTCTGATAATAGTTTGTTAGGAAAAACAAACCGAGCTAACAAACCGAGCAATAACTCTTAACGACGATCACAACAAATATAACTTGAAGGAAAAAGACAAAACGTCAAATTTATATGGTATCTAGCAATGTACGAACTAGTCCATTGGCGAAATAGAAAATATTAGACTATAGTGAAATACAAAAGATACAACTATTCTGAAGCCTAAATACAAAAGCTAAAATAGCTAAGGAAATTGAGAGTTTGTCTTAATTTGGTATATCTTAAAAAACAATAGGCTAAACCTGTTAAATATAACCTTAAGTCGGCTGCTTCACTAAATCTCGCCAATGTGGGAAAACAAACAAATAATATTGGGCTTTGGCCCACTTAACACAGTATTTTTCTGCTTAGTGGGTTGGGCGACTGGCATGTTGAAATTTGTAGAAAGACAAACGAAATGTGAAGAAAATGCAGAATGATTATTAGTGAGGTAATATCAACAAGTTAAGTTACAATGCTGCTAATCATAGGGTATTTATAGCTTCATACACACATGAATCAGTTATAAATAAGTTACAGACGGTCACAAGAAACTCTAACTAAATAACCATTTTCTGTGTTTAATTGATCTGCTGACTAACTCAGCAGACTGCTGAGTTTTCATACGATCAGCTGAGCACTCAACGCTTACTTCAGCACATATACTGTAACATAGCATGAGGCTATATATTACGGCGTGTTGCTTTAACAGTAATATATAGATATGTCCTACAGTTGACAAAGATGATAATGCAATACACACTTTGAACAGCCTACTGATAAGTCCATAATTAGCGATATTTTGGTGCGTAATTTATATCTATATTCTCAAGAAATACGCCTTTTCTGAGTATGTTTTTGTTGATTTTAAGGTTTAAGGAGTTTGGAAGGAAAATTGAAAAAATGATGGATTTATTGGCCAGAAGAGAAGAAGTGAAGAATTCAAGAATTAAAGAGAGACGATTTTCACTTTCTGATGATGTTGGGATCCCTACAAACGCAAGAAGACGAAAAGGCTGTCAAGGCCCAAATCACAAGACTCCACCTACGAGCTTGATTTTATGAATTTAATTCTCCTATTTTTCATGAGTTTTTATTATTATTATTATTTTATTTTTTTTTTGAAAAGAATGAGTTTTTATTTCTAAATTGATTATTTTCCTTATAGGGCTTTCTATTTTATTATTGAACCCTTTTTATTTATTAAATAATCCCAACTGACGAGTCCACGATTGGTGAGGCATATAGTGTATTTTTGGAGCGTTTTGTGTAAATAGGCATGTAGCGTTTGGTGACACATGCCTGAGTCCAAAAAAATAAATAAAGACTCACCGGCATTCAAACAAAGAAAATTGGTTTGCCATGCCGACTCTAGATTGATTTCGGACTCCCAAAGAAGCCAAGCCGCAAGGTATGATCGCCATCATGTATCTCTGCAAATAAACCATCCCCCACACACACAAGAAACAGAACAACAGGATCAAGTTACATCTTGGCATTTCAAATTAAAGACATTAATACATTGAATAATACAAAACTGACTATGCAATTAATCAACTTGTAGAAACACAACATTGACTTCAAGTACAGGACCAGATAACAATTCGAAAATTAGACTACAAAGTTAAACTTTTCTTTTTAACCTAATATAATATGTTAATTTTCTTTTTTGATAAAGGCCCAATTTTTTTTTTACTCTAATTGATAAAGACCCCAATAAAAAATTTTACTTGACAAAAAAAAAAAGATATATACAACAAGTTTTATTATTTTTTTGCATTTACGGATGTTAAAAACGCGATAAGTGTTGGAAAAAAATGAAGTACTTAGGATTTGACAGAGAATTATAAACTCCAAGGCACGTTAATAACGTTGTCTTTTAAGAGATGTTTTGTCCCACACGATTTGTCACTAATGGATCAAATGAAAATCTCTTTCAGGATACAATGGGGGTGTTTGATTCAAACAGTGACTTGTTTGAATCAAACCCGAGAACACTCGAAGTTTTTCTAATGATGTTGTCAAATTTATGGATTTTCGTCTTCATACTTATGCCTTTTATAGGTTGCAAGTACCCCATAAACGAATGGAAGTACTTCTTGCACGAAAGGGTAGGGCTGTCACTGTTCACCGGATGAAAGCATGCAACCCTTACACGAAAGGGTAAGTACATATCAGTTCGAAAATGCGTGTATCTGAAAATGCATATCCCTTCATGAACTGATGCATGCATTGGTTTAGGTTTCGGGGGCGTTGCCCCGTTTCGTTGCGATAATATTAATTCGTACGGCAACTCGTATTTAAACGATAACCAAAATATTTATTTATGAAAAAATATCTAACAATAAGTATGTTTTTAAAAAAAAATAATAATTTCAACTAAAAGGCCCAATTTGGGGACTTGGTCTTAGGCCCAATAAAAGCGAGGACCGGCCTTGTCACAAAGTGATGATAATTAGAAAACAAGAGTGAAAATATCAACTGGCATGCACGTCCATAAATTATAACTAGAAACAGGTTGTCCTTTTCCTATTCTAATCTAAGATATATAATCTTAAAAAATGTTAAGTCAACTTACAAGCACAATGCAAGTAATTAATTGAACTCTGCCAGATAAAGCAACAACCCAGATGACAAAAAATAACTAAGACCGTCAACTACACCCCCAAGTATTTGCAGAACCCAAAAATAATAATTTTTTAGAATACAATACAATAGGAAATAGTTTTTGGGATCATATAAATTAACCAAGAAGAAATGCTCAGAATATCGTTGGATATGTTTGACGATACCCATATATATCCTCAATGCAAGTCCGGAGTACAATGGGCAAAATCCGAGGCCAGAGGCCTTCCGACCTTGTGAGCACTTATCAAACGATATTGCGGTATATCGGACACTAAAATCATTATAAGATCATAAAGTTTAATAGAATGCATAAGATTATGCTTGTAATGTGAAGTGTTCCTGGTAATGGAAAATAGTATGAGCTTATATAGATATGCGTTGAGTCGATCATTAGTGCATTCATGAGCAGGGAGGCTCTAGGATTTTGTCATTTTTTTTTCTCTCTTAAACATATGTGTTATAACATGATAGGGAATCCAGATGACAAAAAATAGATAAAAACACAGATGCAATCTAACAATAATAATCAAATTGATGAACAAAAACAAGAAGAACACAAGATTTAACGTTGTTTCCGGCGTTGTGCTGACTACTCCACGGACAGATAAGAGATATTTTACTATGCACTGAAATTCAGATAGTTTTTACATACTTTACATTGATTACAATAGTTGGTATTTATAGGTAAAATTCCCTACACCTAACCACTATAGGATCATTGTCCGAACTTCAATAAATGCCCCAGATGTGGGCCCAACATCAGCTGAATCCACCAGACAAAACTCAGCTCAGCTGACCTTCCTAGACTTGTAACCAACCAGACCAGATTGCAGAACTCAGCTGTATTCATAACTCAGTAGACTCAGCTGACACAGAAGAAACCCAGTACACTTCACCAGTTAACTTTCACAGATTGAATACACTTATTCAGCTGACCATCAGCTCAGTTGACTAACATGTTAGTTCCACATTGACTTGAACTCTCTTTCACAGTCAAACAGATTGCATAAACATATGTACTTGTAACAGATGCATTCATCAATGCTAGATGTACTGTACTAGAATTCTCTTCAGAATTCACTCAGCTGACATGCCCTCAACTGAGTATCCATATTTCTACATTATAAGTTTTGAACATTCATCAAGTCCAGACACAACTGAAACTTGCTCTGTTGAACTGGTTTTGTAAGCATATCAGCATGATTCTCCTTATTGTTGATCTTACTTACTACAACCCTCTTCTCATTTCTTAGAAAATGATACCTCACGTCTATATGATTGGATCTCTCATGATGAACTTGATCATTAGACAATCATATTGCAGTCAAATTGTCACAATATATCTCTGCTTGATCCTGATGTAGCCCCAAATCTCTGACTAGTCCATTCAACCAGATACCCTCATTGGCTGCTTTAGTAATAGCCATATATTCTGCCGCAGTGGTTGATAAAGCCACTGTGGCTTTAAGAGTTGCTTTCCAGCTAACAACTGAATTCTCCAATGTGTAAAAATAGCCAGTCATAGATTTTCTGCTGTCCACAACACCTGCACAATCAACATCACAGTACCCTGTGACAAGACTTTGAGTACCACCTCTATAAATGAGACCAACATTAGTTGTACCCCTAAGGAACTTGAACATTCTTTTCATAACTTTCCAGTTTTTCTTTCGAGGGTGAGCCATAAACCTGCGGACAACATTGACTGCCTGAGCCAGATCAGCCCTAATGCAGACTGTGGCATTCATCAGACTTCCAACTTCACTAGCATAGTGAAATTTTGACATATACTCATTCTCCTTTACTGTTTGTGAAGCATAAAAAGATAAATGAACATTATATGCCAATGGAGTATCTATTGGTTTTGCAGTAGACATGCCAAACTTGGCCAAAATCTTATGTATATAACCATGCTGAGACAAGAACAACTTTTTCTGACTCATATATCTCCAGATCTCCATCCTCAAAATCTTCTTTGCTGCACCCAAATCTTTCATCTAAAACTCAGCACAAAGAAGGTCTTTCGGATTCTGAACATCAGACTTCTTCCTTACAGCTATTAACATGTCATCCACATACATGACAAGATAGATGTATGATCCATCTCTCGGTTGATTGTTGTAAACACACCAGTGATATTGATTTTGTTATAACCCAGCTTGATCATATAACTGTCAAACCTTTTATACCACTGCTTTGGAGCCTATTTCAATCCATACAAGGACCTCTTCAACTTACAAACAAAATTTTTCTTGCCAGGAACTTGGAACCTCTCTAGTTGAGTCATGTATATCTCATTATCTACCTCACCATGTATAAAGACTGTCTTCACATCTAATTGCTCAAGTTTAAGATCCTGCTATGCCACCATTGCTAGTAACACTCTGATTGAAGTATGTCTGACCACTAGTGAGAATACATCATCAAAGTCTTTCTGACTGAACCCTCTTGCAACTAAACGTGCCTTATACTTGACTCATTTTGCCTTAGTCAATCATTCCTTCTTCTTGAAGTTCCACTTGCAAGTAACAACTCTCCTATAAACTAGATGTTTGACCAGATCCTCAGTCAGGTTCTTCAGTAATGACTCCATTTCATCTCCCATGGCAGAAAGCCATTGAGATGCTTCAGAACATGTCACTGCTTAACTATAAGTAGAAGTTTCAAAATCATCCACTTCTTCTACAACTTGAAGTGCATATCCAACCATATCATCAAACTCATACCTCTTGGGAGGTACCTTAACATTGTTTCTTCTAGCTCCGTTGATAGCTATTCTCTGCTGATGTATATCTGTTGTTTGATTCTCAGCTGACCCCTATTCAGCTGACTTGCTTGGATTCAACTCTAGTTGATCAGCAACTAGATCAGATGAGTTCTTAGTGTGACTAGCTGAGTGTTGCATCTTAGCTGACTCCACCTAAAGCTCCACTTTACTGTTAGCTCTCTCAGATTCAACACTGGTTTCATACTCAACAGTCTCTCTCACTGATGATCTGAGCATAAAATTTTCATTGAAAACAACATCTCTGTGGAGAATAACTCTATTTTCTACTGATGACCAAATTCTATAACCCTTCACCATATCTCCATACCCTACAAACACTCCCTTCTTGGCTCTTGGTTCAAGCTTCCCTTCACTCGCATGATAGTAAATTATGCTTTCAAAAACCCTTAGACTTGAGTATTCCGTAGGCTTGCCTGACCACATCTCGAATGGTGTCTTGAGATTGATTCATGTGTGAGGACTCCTGTTGATTAAGAAGCAAGCTGTACTTACAACCTCTGCCCAAAATCCCATTGATAAAAAAGAATTAAAGAGCATACATCTTGCCCTCTCCAGAAGTATTTGATTCATTCTCTCAGCTACAGCATTCTGTTGAGGAGTGTTCTTGATTGTATGATGTCTGGAAATACCCTCAGCTTTACAGAATATATCAAACTCAGACCAGCAGAATTCCAGACCATTATCTGTTTGAAGCCTCTTGATCTTCTTGTCAGTCCGATTCTCCACGAGATCATTTCACTGCTTGAAACTATTGAATGCCTAACTCTTGTGTTTCATCATCACCAACCAAGTCATCCTTCAATATTCATCTATGAATGACATAAAATATATGTGACTACCTAATGATTCCATCTTTGATGGACCTCAGCAATCTGAATGGACATAATCAAGTGATGCATTTGTACTTGTAGCTTCCCACACAATGTTAACAAAAGTCCAAAGTCTTGACCTAATATCTCCCAAGAAGACCTGCTGAAAAAAGAACTTGCATACATCTTTCACCAATATGACCAAGTGTCACATGCCATAACCTTGTCTGTTGTGACTATTGAACTGCTGAGGATGCCACAACAGCAGAGCCAGATATAGTAGAGCCTTGCAATATATACAAGGTTCCTTCTTGATACCTCTGAGGACCACAACTGAATCTTTGTAGACATTTAGCTCTCCATCTTGTCCCTTGAAATTGAACCATTGATGTCCAAAAAACTAATAATTACCAAATTCTTGGTCATCTATGGAACATGTCGAGCATCTTTTAGTGTGCAGAATCTATCATCCTCTGTCCTCGGCTGAACTGAGCCAATTCTCACTCTCTTGCAAACCTTGATGGTTGCCATAGAAATATGATCACCATCTATCTGCTCATAAGTAAAAAACCAATCTCTATGTGTACAGATATGTTAGGATGCTCCAGTTCTCTAAGATCCAAATATCAGTATGATGTGCTGAATCCCGTGCTACCAGAACCAGATTCTCATATCTGTGCTCAGCAGCCACAACTACTATGCCAGAATTCCAATGTCTATGACCCTTACAGTAATTACAGACATATTTGCAGACATATTTGGACTTAGGACCCTTGAACCCTACCTTCTTGGAATTCTTCTTCCTAAACTACCCATACCCCTTTCCACTGCTGCTGACTAATAGTCCAGCAGCCTGAGTGTCTGTCCATGCTGCCCTGTGTCTCAGCTCCCTAGAATGCAAGGCTGATCTCACATCCTTCAAAGTCACGGTATCCTTCCCAACTATGAAGGATTATACAAAGTTCTCATATGATGCCGGTAATGACACCAACATGATTAAGGTTCCATCCTCATCTTCAATTTAATATCACTATTCTTGAGATCAAGTAATATTTTGTTTAGATGATCATGATGTTCCCCCAGTTGATCCCCCTCATGCATCCTTGGACTGAACAGTCTCTGCTATAGCAGCAACTTGTTGGTTAATGACTTAGTCATATATAGGCTTTCAAGCTTCAACCATAGTTGGCAGTTGTGTCTTCCTCAGCAACTTTAGTGACAACATTATCAGATAAGCACAACATGATGGTTGAATGTGCTTTCTCTTCCACACTGACATAATCTGCAGAACTGGTATCCCCCTTACCAGATAAAGGAGTCCACAATCCTTGTTGCTTTAACACGGCCATCTTGATTTGCCACAAACTAAAAATGTTTCTTCCTTGAAAACTTATTGATTTGTACGTTAACTGCAGACTTCTATATTGCCAAGGAACATAACTTTTATCATAGAATCCGAGCACCGGTGAGGTCTTGGTGAAGATAAAATTTGTTCGTACAGATGATTCCCAGAACCCACGATCTAATACAAATTTTTTATAACAGGATTGGGAATCTAGAAGACAAAAGAGATAAAAACACATATACAATCTAACAATAATAATCAAACAGATGAAAGGAAACAAGAAGAACACAAAATTTAACGTGGTTTCCGGCGTTGTGCTACTATTCCACTGACCAAAAAGAGATATTTTATCATTCACTAAAATTCAGATGGTTTTTACACACTTTACATTGATTACAATAGTTGGTATTTTTAGGCACAATTCCGTAAACCCTAACCGCAATAAGATCTTTGTCTGAACTGCCATAAATGCCCCAACATCAGCTAACTCCACTAGACGGAACCCGGCTCAGCTGACTTTCCCAGACTCGTAAGCAACCAGACTAGATTGCAGAACTCAGCTGTATTCAAAACTCTGCAGACTCAGTAGTCAGCTGACACACAAGAAACTCAGTAGACTTCACCAGCTGACTTTCACAGATTGAATACACTTACTCAGTTGACCCTCACCTCAGCTGACTAACAGATTAGTTCCACCAGATTAGAGAACAAGTCACACTTTGCTGACAATATGTTTGTATATTCAGTTTTATGCAACTAACTATAAGTCAAAACATAAAATCAGTGGATCGATACATAAAAATTAGTAGGTCAATTACACAAGCATACGTGTTTATAAAAAAATTCTCACTAATTATACCCAATTTTTTATTTTCAGAGGGTCGGCCGCCCCACAACCTTATATGGTGTAGTCGCCCCTGTTCATGAGCACGGTGTCGTAGTAGCATACATTGTGTCGGCATGAGAGGATAGAGAAAAACTTTGTGGAGACATGCTCCAAAGCTCTTGTAAGAGTAAAGAAAACATGCATGTATGACCATGTCAATAACGATTGCTCACAAATTGTCGAGCCAGAGAACGGTGTGGCCTCTGAGGATGTGTGAAGGAACTCGTCTATCTATGGCCCGAGCGAGGGTACCTCCTGGCCGTAGCTTCGAGAGAGGTTCTAGCTAGATCGGTTACAGATTGAGCGCATGTCGCGTCGTGGAACAACTGGTGTATACGACGATCACCGAATGAATTAACTTGCAAATAAATACGATATAAATCCGAAAGTAAGTTAGTTTGTTGTCCAAAAAATTATAATTGGAATTTTAATCATAATAACCATGTGCCATTGATGTAATCCGCTAAGTTACAGTCATAAAATCCGTTTGACGGTTTCTATGGTTTATTAATATATGTCTGAAACCGCGTCAACAAGATGCAGAATTACTGAAAAACAAAAGATAAATAGCAGACTGTGAATATCAAACAAGAAACAAAATTCAATGTCTGGCAAAGAAATCCACCAGAATTCAACCCACTCGCTAAGGAAATAATCAAAAGGACTTGTAAAAGTTATCATTTGACCAAGTTATCACTCGACATCAAAGCTATACCTTTATATTTCTACACAATTTATTAATTAATGTTTAAGTTTTAAAATCAATTAAATTAATCCCAGTTACGTACAGACTAGTAAAAGTGATTAATTATTTAAGCAAGAGTAATCATCCATCATGAATGAACTGTATATGATTCCTTTTGTTTAATCTATTTTGTTTCTTTAGATGGTTTACATAATTTATAATAATCATTGATCGAGTTGTGAGATAAAAGATAAAAGTTAAAACATTGGATTGTCCAAAACAAATTACATTATAAATTAAACGGCAATGATCAATGATTTCAATTACCAATTATCGATTTATTTGAATTCAGGAAAAAATGGAGCGTTTGAATATTGTTATGGTGCTCTTCTTTATTTATGCTTTCAAGGTTGCATCAGGTACATATACACAAATTAAAGGGCAAAATTAGGATTTTAGTCCTCTAACTTGGCCTATTTTGGATTTTAGTCCTGCTCCTGCTCCGGTGAGGAGAATGGTCTTCTAAGTTGGTTTTTTTTTGGATTTTAGTCTATCCGCCGGAAATAGCTGATTGGGCACCGGAATCTTTAAAAAACGCTTACGTTGCAGCCTAGTTAGAGGACTATTTTTAAAAATTCCGGTGCCCAATCACTATTTCCGGCGGATAGGACTAAAATCCAAAAAAAAGAAAACTTAGAGGACCATTTTCCTCACCGGAGCAGGAGCAGGACTAAAATCCAAAATAGGCCAAGTTAGAGGACTAAAATCCTAATTTTGCCCAAATTAAAGCACAATTTCTTAAACTATTTTTTTTTAGCCTATATTTTTCCGCTTTCGGTTTTGTATAATGCAGTAGTAGCAGTACTTATTTGTATATTATTGTTATTAAGAGCCCTTAATTGATGTTTCATTTTTTGTTGTTGTTGTTATACCTTAATAATCAGGATTTGATGTTGTAAATGACAACGACAGTATTTACTGTGGCGGTGTTTACACGGTGCGAGAAGATGATGAAACCTGTGAAAGTATTGAAAAGCAGTGGAATTTGAACGACGATTTGTTCAAGACCTTGAATCCCAATTTAGACTGTAACAGTATCAAGGCCAGAAGTGGTTATTGTGTGAAGGCGCCCCGTAATCCTGATTCTTGATGTGCTAAGAAGATCGAGTCCTAATCCCCTTCAGTGATCATCCTACAGTGAAAAGTCCAGTGACGCCCGACTTGATCATTTTCCTCTGATTCCTGGGTCCTTGGAAAGTTTAATATATGATCGGTAATGTTAAAATCACAGGATTCAGAGAAATATATATCTGAGGAACCGGGGAATATTTATGAAGGTACTGAACCTTTAACAGTATGGTGATCATTGTAGACTGTAGAGGATCCGGACTCGAGAAAATGGCGTGGAACAAGAAGATTGATTCAGAAGCTTATATATATGCATGCCTTTTTCCGCTTTTAGTTAAGCAAATAAGTTTAATTACTACGCGTCGTTCATCATGTTTTGTAATGCATTCTGCGTTTCCATATCGATCTCTTCTGCTGTAACTAATAGCAGAAGTTTGCTGTCTGTCTTAAGATTTACTTTTTCGTGTGTGTGTGTGTGTGTTTTTTTTTTTTTTTTTTTTTTTTTGAAAATTTGTGTGTTTCTTTTTTGGGAGAAAGTACGTTTATTGTTAAACCGACTTCAATCTTATCGGTTTTTGTTCTATTTACACAGAAGTTTTGGTGGAGGGGTGGGGGGTGTGTTTGTGTGTTTTGTCCCTTCCGCAATGTCGGTTCCTAAAAATTCATATTTCCTGACTGTGATACCCAGTATCTGTTAAGAGTCACCAAAACTATTTTCTATAAAACTCTAGATAAGTCTACAAAGTAAATGAACCTACTTTTTCTAGAGTATTCTACCGACACTAGGACACCAATTGGCAGCAACTAGAAATTTCTAGGAACATTTTTTCTTGTTAGTTCCACTCCTATAAATAGGCATTGTGCTTAGACATAACACACAAGTCACTAAAAAGAGTCTTGTATCACATTCTCTCCTTTGCAATATAAAAAGTCTTCTATTTAAATTAGATTGCGTCTCATTCTCCAATATTTAATATTTGTCATTCAATCAAAGTTGTATCTTGGTTATCGATTAAACCACAACAAGTGGTATCGGAGCTTTGTCGATCGGGCGTAGTTTTGTTTTGTGGTGGTGATATTTGGTCAGGGACCAACAACGTCGTCACTCTGCCGGAGTTAAAGGTCGGAGGATATTACTCACCGTTTCAGAAGAATCAATCAAGGATTCTTGTTCGTGCGCAGTCCGGGACTGTGGAGCTGATTGGTCTGGGACCTAGCTTACTTAGTGTTTGACGGTGCAATAATACTAAGTCATGATGGCGGATTTTTCGGTGAGTAATTTTAAAAAATTAAATAATCATAATTATAGCACATGGCAATCGTGTATGGTGTTCTACATGGAGAGTCAAGATCTATTGGAGTATGTCACCGGAAGTGACGCAACGCCGCCCGCTTCAACAGATGCCACGGCTTTGCGTAAATGGAAGGTCAAAGCTGCGAAAACCATGTTTGCTATAAAGACATCGATCGAAGATGAGATGATTGAGCATATCCGGAAAGCCACCATGCCGAAGGAAGCATGGGACACATTGGCTAGTCATTTTTCGAGGAAGAACATTTCGCGCCTGCAAATACTGGAGAATGAGTTGATGTCGCTCACCCAAGGAAATTTATCAATTAGAGATTATTTCACCAAGGTAAAATCTCTGTGTTATGAGATTTCCGAATTAGATTAGGAGTCCAAAATTGGTGAGTCCTCGGATGAGAAGATATTGATACACGGTTTAAAACCCGAGTATCGGAGTTTCACAACAGCGATACAAGGTTGGGCCACACAACCAACCATTGATGAGCTAGAAAATTTATTAGTAGACCAGGAGTCGCTGGCTAAGCAAATGGCAGGCGTAGTTATAAAGTCAGAAGAAGAGGCGTTGTATGCAAGTCAAGCAAGAGGAAAATCAAATAGATATAACAATAAGGGATTCAAAAGATAATATGATGGAAAACAACAAAAGGACGAAGGATAGAGTTACCAAAGAGGGGGAGCTGAAGAGAAGAGACATGATAATAAGAAAAGTAATGATAGACCTCAAGGAGGAGACAAACGCTTTCACAAGCAACTAAATTGCTTGCTTCAATTGTGGCAGAAAGGGACATTTTGCAAGAGATTGTAGATTCAAGAAGAGACAAGTTGAAGGAAACACTGCCACTCCAGATACCCGAGATGACCGAAGTGAAACAGAGTGGGATGTCCATGCATCTTTCTCAGGGTTGAAGTCCGAGGAAGAAAATATTCACACTACTATGGTGAAAGAAGAAGACCAAGTAAGTTGTGCAGCAACTATGACAAGTGATATTGGGCGTGTTAACTTTCACAATCTGTGGATCATTGACTCAAGAGCGGGCAATCATATGACCGGGGATAAAGAAAGACTTCAAAGTATGACAGAATACAAAGGAGGTCGTATTGTCGTAACGGCGGATAAAACCAAGCTTCTAATTAGACACATTGAAGAAAGGTGATCACGCTAAGCTCAAATTCTCAACCAATGATACTGCAAAATGTGATGCATGTTGATGGAATGAAGAAAAATCTCTTGTCAGTATCACAGCTCACAGAGTCAGGTAATTATGTATTGTTTAGTCCACAAGATGTGAAGGTTTATCGTGATCTCAGAGTCGTTGGGACTCCAATCCTGGAAGGTGGAAAGAAGGAGTCAGTATATGTACTGACTGCTGAAGCAGCATATGTAGAGAAGACACAGCTGATCTATGGCATGCACGTCTGGGACATGTCAGTTATAGAGACTTAAGGTCATGATGAAGGAGTCTATGCTCAAAAGACTTCCTAAGTTGGAGTGTCGGGAAGACACGGTTTGTGCTGGATGCCAATATGGAAAAGCGCATCAGCTCCCATATAAGGAGTCAAAATACCGAGCAAAGGAGCCGCTCGAGTTGATTCATTCAGATGTTTTTGGACCAGTAAAGCAACAGTCAATTGAAGGAGCAAAGTATATGATCACCTTCATTAACGATTTCTCAAGATATACGTGGGCGGATTTCATGAAGGAGAAATCCCAAGCTTTGGAGAAATTCAAGGAATTCAAATGTAAAGTCGAAGCAGAATTTCCGGAGAGAGTCCATTGTCTCCGCACAAATAATGGAGGTGAGTATACATCCACCGAGTTCTCGGAATATCTAAAGCAAAATAATATTCTCCGGCAGTTGACTTGTCTAAGAACTCCGCAACAAAACGGGGTAGCTGAAAGAAAGAATCAACATTTAGCTGAGACATGTCGAAGTATGATACATGCGAAGAATGTTCCAGCTCGTTTCTGGGCAAAATGCATGAAGACCGCGGCCCATAATCTTAAAAGAAGAAGAAGAAGCTCGATCGGCCTCACTAGGCTTCCAATCTCACCGGCAGAGCACCGGGTCGATTGTAATCTAGATAGGTGAGCAAGGTCGTATCCACAGGGAGAAATCTAGTTGAGTACCAAAGTGGTCCAAACATCTAGTCTAGGCATATCTATTACTCGAGAAGTGGTTTTTAATCAACTACAAGAAGCAACTTAATGAAGGTGAGCTAAAAGTGCACTTAACTAAAGCTAAAATGACACGGATGTAGGGGAATGATATGAAACAAGTGGCTCGGGTGATGCTCCAATGAACCAGATATGAGTTGTAACTACTCGGAATCAAGCTTCACTAACAAATTCTCAAAGCATTCAAGGTGCAGTTCATTATTATCACGTTAATCGATCTCTCGCATCAACGAACTATAACCAAACATCTACTTATCGGCTAGGACTAGAATAGGGTGAACGGCTATGCATTAAAACTCTATGAATTTCCCAATTCAAGATTAGGCAACACACACACTAGAAATCAATTCTATCTCTAGATGATTTTACTATGTGTTCATGGTGACTAGTTCCATGTCAATTCTTACGATTAGGCCTCGAATTATCACTTAGATGGTGCAATTAGTCGTGAATTAACCACACCCATGAAGAGCAATCACCATAACTTGAACAAATTAAGACACACAAGACAACCCAACTTGAATCCCAAGTAATTACAAGAAATCTAGCCCAAATTCACATCACCCAAGCCACAAGGGTGTTTAGCTACTCATTATTTCAACAAAAACACAAAGCAAAGATGAAATTAAACTAATTAAAGCCATGAAATAGAAAATTAAAAGGAAATTCGGAATTATACCTCAATTAAGTAAAAAGCATGAACTTAGGTCCAATCCCATGGAGATTCACCAAAGAGAAGATGAATTCACCATTTTAGAGTAGAGCCCAAGCTTGATTACACACTAATTTGGAGTTTTAAAGAGCTAAGATTATACTTTTTAAGCTATGAAAAGAAGAAAAGTGAAGAGAAGAGTTTTTGGGGTTTTTCCTAATCTAATTATATTGCCTAAGTCGACTCTTCTATATGGCTGAATCCCGTTTTTTTCCGCTTTTTATATGTTCAGAAAATTGATAACAAAAAACTGATTTCGGTGAGCACCGCAATTTACTTGGTAACTGCCAGGATTTCTGGACATTCTGTTTTCAGCTTGGTGGCTACCAAGGTCTTCCTGGTGAGTACCGAGAATTCTGTGCATCCTGTCCAAAATGTGGTAGTTCTGGTGATCACCGAGATGGCTTCGGTAAGTACCAGGGATGCAGAGTTGCACACTTTAGCTTTTTCCTCTTTGGAACTTGATCAAAACACTTTTGGGGCCTAGTAAGTCCTTACATCTGCAAAACACAACACGAACTTACCCCGTAAAATCATGGGGTACAACGAACCCCATGTGTGCGATAAAAGATCCACATTTTACGAGAGAAAAAACGAGAATTATATTAAATGCAATGTGGATCCGGGAGTGATAAGATAAGCGTGAAATAGCATCCAAAAGATGAAATTACAGCCCGAAATGCTATAAACATAGTGTATAATCGGTGTGAAATGCATAGGAGGGTTGACTCTCATCAACCACCCCCCACTTAGCTTTTGATCGCCCTCGAGCAAAATTGGTGATTCCGAAAAGAGTCATCACTTATGCATTGAACACATACAATAAAGCCTCATTCATCAAAATATACGTGAAAGATGTTCATAAACATGCGAAGGCACAAGTCTCTACCTAGCTACGGTAATAGTGTGCGTGTGTGAATAGTTTCTTTCCCATTTCCCCTAACTTCCGGTTTGGATTATAGACGTATGAGATGTCGGGGCTAGACCATAGGCTTATACTTCTTAATTATCTCCACTAATCGGGGCTACCTAAAGTCGGGCACAGTCGGGTAGGACTTGAAAGCTTGTAACGTTCGGCCGGGACGGGGGTACCGAAGGGGTATATAAAAGGATATCAACAAGAGAAAGCGCGAGAGAGCTTAACCGTAAACGTAGAAACATGTAATACTTATCTCTCACCCAATGTACCTAAGTAAACTGAAAATGTGACGCAAAAATAGCCGTTACCGACACGAGTTCAATAGGTAGTTCACAAAAATAGTGGCCAACTAGAAGCAAACACTTAATGAACTCAAAAACATCCACTCTCAATCACTTCTTTTTTCAACTAAACAGTTACATTGATCACAAAATACAACACACCATGCCACTTCTTTGACTTTATTACTTTATTTTGTATCACTGTATTTTTTTTCTTTTGATTTTTGACACCTTTTCTTTTCTTTTCTTTTTTTTTTTTTCAAATTTGCCTTGGCTTTTTCTTTTGATTTTAAGGCTGCCTTTTTCTTTTCTATAACCCCTTTTTTTTTTTTTTTTTTTTTTTTCTACGCAATCATAACACAACAAAATACAATGCTCACTTAAACATAATATGGAATAAGATAGCTACATAAACGGTAGCCAAAATAACACAACTCAAAATGTAGTCATCCCTCCCCAAATGGACTAACTCACCATCCGATACCCAAATCATGAGTCAAATACCTCACCCATATCCGACACGTAAAACGATTAAGCTCAATCGCGAGGGAGGTCAAGGGAATGTAGACCACAAAAATAGGGTTTCGGGGCTAGGTAAATGGGCTAAGTACCGAAAGGCTAACGTTTTCGGATGGGGGTCTCACCATCCTAAGAAAGGCTGAGGCGGGGAGACTAGGGATAAAACGTTCCGGGTTGGCTATTTGGCTCTAGCTTGTCAAAGAAGCGCCATGACCTTCATCCTGTGCCTATCTCTAAGTAACCCTTATATTTCGCCTCGAAAGTTAATGATATAAGTTCTAGCTAGCCGGACCTTCTCTATAGCTACCATAATCTTTCACTAAAAGTCGGGGTTCATGAGTCGAAACTATACGTGAAAAGTCCTATTCCGTAGCCAAATCACAAACTTGTGTCAATGCATGTTAACGGTCATCTTTAAGTTACATTTCTCAAAATGATTCATCATTGTATCTACTCAATACCGAAGTCACGAATAATTCCAAAAAAAAAAAAAAAAAAAAAAAATCGCTCGAAAAGATCAATTGCTAAGGCACAGCACACCAATCACACATAGCAATCACGCATAACAAGTAAATCACACTCATGCACACACAAAATGCAAAGCTAAGTCTACCACCCCCCACTTAAGAGTTGACATTGTCCTCAATGTAAAACGAGTGAAAGAAGGACTTAGCGTGCATTTTCGCAAATGAGGAAACCGGCAAAAGGCGCATCTCATCCATGTGGCAAGCCAAAAGGAGCATCGATGTACCTGTGTCAAGCACAAACCACCACGAAAACAATACTACAACACAAGGTTTGCACCTCGTGTGTAGGGTGACACAAGTATAATAATGCATAGCTCAATGGTGGACAATATAAGAAAGCATGCCGCATACGAACGGAATGAACAGAATGCTAAGTGACCATGTGTCCCACAACATGTCTATCAGTAAGAAGGAGCTAAAATAGGATAGATACATGCTGGGGTAATCAATATGGAAATGAGCTTGCCATGCAAGAGATGGAGAAGGCACGGCTCAAAATAGAGAACATCACAAAATATATAAACACGCCATGCAAGAGAGGTGACTAGCCACAAATCCAAGTAACAGCATAATACGGTTCCGAAAAGGACCACAGAAGAGAAATATGCAAAAGATACAGAGGCTAATGAGTCATAGTCTAGATAAAATAGGCCACAAACGGCAACAAAAACAAAAAAAATAATAAAAAAAAATAAATAAAAACAATGTCAACTGTGATCAATCCGCGGCCTCCTCCGAGTCAGGCGACGGGGGAAGATGCTCCATAGTCTCCTGAAGAAAAGCAGCAACTCCAGCAGCAAGCGTCGGGTTATCAGCACCACCATCTACAACACTAAGAACCCGGCTGACATTTGCATCACCATCTAAAGCAGGGGCCGGGGTTGGAGGAACCACAGAATGTGGCGGATGATCCAAGGGCTCAAACAGAGAAGGAGTGGGTACTGTGGGGGTAAAAGTGAAGGACCAAGGCGCATACTCATAGGGTGTATCACTTATAGGGCCAGACTCAGGTACATCAACTCCTTTTCCTTTCTCTAAACGGTCTAACCGATCCTCAATCCGCTTCATTCGCTGACGGCCATCCTCAAACCATTGGCGTTGACGGTCAAAAGCCATAAACACATCCCTACAAAATGCCTCAAACTTAGCCAACGGAACCGCATCAGAAGATGTTTTTCGTGTAGGCTTAGCGGTGGAGGGAGTTGTGCCAGAAACAACAGCTTCTTTATCAGAAATGCGGGGACCAATAGGAGGCACATCATGCACTTCAAGGCGATCAGAAGTGTAGTAAAGGACACCGGCTCCCTGACAGAGTGCTGTGATGGTGTAAGGAAAAGGAAGGTTCCAAGTTGCATGTTGCCCGGCATACTTATGAATGACAGAATGAATGTAGTCACCAACGTGCACAGGAGTATGGGTCATGATAGCATACACGAGCAGGGCTTCATCAAGAGAGACATCCTGGGAGTGAGATGTAGGCAAAAGGCGACTACCAACAAAATAGCTCCATATTTTGGCTTTATACGTAAGGTGCATATACGGAAAGCGACAAGATTTGCCCCGTCTATAAATCTCCCACTGAGCCTGGGGGGCGAGAAACTCTTTAGCTGCATCCCTCTTCCTGCCCTTTTTCAAAACATCAGTCAATTCCCAAGCATGCTGAAAACTCTCTTCAATGGGGAAATCCGGAATGTCATATAATTTCATGATTGCTTGCCTAGAGAAATCAACCACTTGTCCTCGAATCGTGACGTGGTCGTCAGTGGATGGGGAGCCACGAAGCAGTGCATAAAATTCTCTAACCAACGTCACATTCATGTCCAAGGTAGGATGTAGAGCAAAAGTGTCCCATTTTCTAGCCTTAATCTCATCCTTAAAGGTTGATACCAGTTGATCAAGTGCAAGGCCCCGCTCTTGGATAATAGACCTCTTAGACAAATACTGTGAGTAAAACTGATATTGTTCAGAGGTAGCACGGTCAACAAAAGGGATCGGGGCATCGAGGTTAGGCAGGGGTGGTTGTTTTTCTGTCCGCCCACCCGACACACTACCACCCTTTTTACGACTAGAAGGATTCCGACTAGCGGTGGGCCGGGCCCTTTTTTCGACTGTTTCTTGGGACCCATGATTCTCAAAATGGTGCACTGTAACAAGTTGCGACAACAACCCACACCACAAGCAACAAAAGAACAAGTCACTATACTCCCAAATCGAAATGTAGAACAACAAAAAAAATTGAACTTTGTAGCCCAAAACCCGGAAGAAAGAAGAACAGCCCCAAATAAACATGAAATTCAACTAAATCCGAACTGGAAACGAGAGGGGGGCATGCTATCTTACCTTAAAATCAGGAGAACAAGAAAGCCCAGAGGTTAATCGATGAAGAGAAGCATGCGAACTACCTCCATGTGTGGTCGTTGATGCGCCGGAAAAGTACAGGAGGAGAAGGGAATCAGCGAAACAGAAGAGAAGAATGGTGGGAAAGAGGATAAGGGTGGCGGATTGGGGTGGAGGAGGGGCTGTGTGGGCTGGTTCGGTCACTAGCAGCTGGGGGTGGTGGAAATCGACGACGAGAACATGGAATGAAGAGAGGTGAAAAGAAATGAGGTGTGGGTTTCAATTTCTATAAAAACGTGGTAGTCAGAGTTGAGAAGGAAAAAAAATTAAAAGAAAAAAAACTTTGTTTAGGCTCGGTAGGTACCACAAAGTCCTTGGTGGGTACCGGAAAATACAAACATTCTGTTTTTAATTCTTTTTGTCTCAAGTAAACTTGGCAGGTACCACAAAGTCCTTGGCGGGTACCGAGAAAAACAACCATTCTGGTTCAACTTTTACTTGCTTGGGTGGGTACCGAAACAAGCTTGGTGGCCACCACGTTTTTTAAGATAGTCTGTTCAATACTCCATCCCCCTCTTGGTAACCACCGCATTCTTCTTGGTGACTACCAACATTTGTCTTCTCCATATTGCCCAGAAATAACTCGCTTTTGGTGAGTACCGAAAACAGCCGGCGAGTGCCACGACTTCCAAAAGATGCCGGATCACAAGAATTTAAAAAAATGGTATGCAAGGAATTGATCACATTTGACATCATTCTATTAGAAGGTCCTAAAAACAACGGGTTGCCTCCCGGAAGCGCTGTTGTTTAACGTCGTTAGCTCGACGTGATGACTTATACGGTGCCGACTAAGAGATTATATGATCGACACAAAGATGGAATTATACGGTAGAAGTGGAGCTCGAAAGCAAACACGAGGTGGACATTATATGGTAGGGAGATGGATTATACAGATATTCGCATCGCTGTGATGCTCAAAACATTAGCAAACAACAAGATCATTCAAGGATGGGTGGTGGATCATCGAGGCGATAAACCTCTTCCACCTTCTCGAAAGGTCCTCCTTCATAATTTTTCAAACGCAGCCCATTCACCATAAACTTTTCATCTTTTGAATTCATAACCTCAACTGCACCAGATGGAAATGCTTGGACAACTACGAAAGGACCGGACCACTTGGATCGAAGTTTTCCCGGGAACAATCTCAACTTAGAGTTGTAAAGCAACACTCTATCTCCCTCAAGAAATTCTCGGGACTGAATCCTCTTATCATGGGCCATCTTTGACTTCTCCTTATAGATTCGAGAACTCTCGTAAGCTTGGAGACGGAACTCCTCTACTTGAGTGAGTTGGAGCAACCTTTTCTCACCTACTAATCCCTCATCGAAGTTCAAGAACTTAGTTGCCCAATATGCACGGTGCTCTAACTCAACGGGTAAATGACAAGCTTTGCCAAAAACGAGCATATAAGGAGACATACCAATCGGCGTTTTAAATGCCGTTCGGTGTGCCCACAATGCGTCATCTAGCTTAACGGACCAGTCCTTCCTATTGGCATGGACAGTTTTCTCAAGGATTCGCTTTATGCCACGGTTCGAAACTTCAGCTTGACCATTCGTTTGTGGGTGATACGGAGTTGCTAACTTATGTGTGACCCCATACTTTTCTAGCAGTTTATCAAGAGGGTTGTTGCAAAAGTGCGACCCACCATCACTAATGAGCGCTCGAGGTGTGCCAAACCGCGTAAATATGTTCTTTTTCAAGAAACGGA
Organism: Gentiana dahurica var. dahurica; assembly: GCA_024500145.1. Classification (NCBI taxonomy): domain Eukaryota; kingdom Viridiplantae; phylum Streptophyta; class Magnoliopsida; order Gentianales; family Gentianaceae; genus Gentiana; species Gentiana dahurica. The sequence goes on along the minus strand of CM044899.1, from coordinate 117,978,582 downwards.
GCACCACCCGATGATCATTCGTGGGCGAGGCGATTTCTTCCACCCATTTAGACACATAATCGACTGCTACGAGAATATAAAGATTGGAAGAAGAAGACGGGAACGGCCCCATGAAGTCGATGCCCCAAACGTCAAAGAGCTCACACTCAAGAATTGCTTGTTGGGGCATCTCATTCCTCTTGGAGAGATTTCCGGTTCTTTGACACACATCACAAGTCCTAGCAAAAGCATTCGAGTCCCGGAAAATAGAAGGCCAAAAGAAACCACTTTGTAAGACTTTAAAAGCTGTCCTATTTCCACTATGATGACCACCAACTTCCCTAGCATGACAAAAATTAAGAATACTCGGGATCTCATCCTCACCAACACACCTCCTAATCACACTATCGGAGCAAAATCGAAACAAATAAGGCTCATCCCAGAAATAGTAAGTAGCATCTTTCAACAACTTTTTCCTAGCATTTCTGGACAAATCAGGATCTATATAGTCACATGCCAAATAATTTGCAATAGAAGCATACCAAGGGGGTGATCTAGGATTACCTTGTGAGGAACTCAAAGGCCCCTCGGGAATCGCCGAGTCAATAGCAAATAGCTTGTCCTCCGGAAAGTGATCATCAATCTCGCTCTCAAACGTGTCATCCTCTGCTCCTCGTTGCAGCCGGCTCAAATGATCCGCGACCACGTTTTCCGATCCTTTCTTATCCTTGATCTCAATATCAAATTCCTGCAACAACAGAATCCAACGCAACAAACGAGGTTTCGCTTCTTTCTTGGAAAGAAGGTACTTAAGGGCCGCATGGTCAGTGTAAACAATAATTTTTGACCCTACTAAGTACGAACGAAACTTATCTAATGCAAAGACAATAGCAAGCAATTCTTTTTCTGTTGTTGCATAATTCAACTGTGCTGCGTTAATGTTAGGAAATCAACGCGGGAACGCAGCGGAATTCAAAAATTTGATTTCCTTTTCCCCAAGATCGACTTCGTTTAAGCAATAAACGAATAAACTAAAGACGGCGGTTACCTTGGTTGATCTAAAAGATCGACGCTTTGACCGTCTAAGGAGAGTATTCAGCATGGAGCCGCCCAAGTGTTCGGCCTCTACCGCTAGTCCACACGAACAGCCCGCCGGAATCCCACCATGGATTGCTATCGGAAAACCCCGGTTGCTAGACCGGACTTTTTCCTCCCTCACAAACTCACTATAGGAAGCCCCCTCTTTCTTACACAAGAACTATGAGTTCTTGCAATTTTTCACAAGAACAATTGCTCTTGGAAGAATGGTGTACTAAAGAGCTTGGCAACCCCTCATATATATAGTAGATGGGGCGCCCAAGGCTTGCTTGGAGAGGAGGAGAAGAAAACATTTTTCCAATAAAAATAAGGAAGAATAATTAATGTGATTGATCTCTCTTTCCATAATTTGATTTTCCAATATCTTATATTGATTATAAATTATGTTATTACCATAAATCTATTTTTCTCAAAATCAATTAATATCACATATTAATATTATGGTAATCTTATTAATTAAATTGCACAATCCAAGTGTGTCATGTACACACTATGAATGGCGCCACTTTTCCCTTTAATTAACTTATGGAAAATTCTTTAATTAATATAATACTATGATTAATTAATTTGCAAAATACATGTATATCATATATACATATTTTCGAAAATCATATGTATCAATATACATATTTAATTAATCATCATAATTAATATCTTGTATTATATTTATTCATAATAAATAAATACCACCATATTAATTTACCACTATAACCCTTATAGTCTCGAGATAAACTTTCCTTATTTGGTTATCATCTATAACCACATTTTAATCCGGCTGGATGTTCATATGTGTGTGACCCGATAGGCTTCCGAATATGTTGGCCGTAGACACAAAGTGCAAATTACGAAAATGCCCTTCATGCCTAACGATCACGGGATAGCGTCTAGCAACACACCGTGACCCCCAATCATCGGAAGAGTCAAATGCAATGACTACTACCTTTCATGTGAAACAGTTACCGTGTAACTTACAATCCTATCGCTGTAATAATATCCATACGGTCGTACATCGAGTGTCAAACATTAACAACCGTATCTTATAAACTGGATATCAGGCTCTCTCGAAGTAACACGTTTACTCCCACTTTGCAAAGATTCACGAGAACGAGACATTCCTTATAAGAAGGCCCTTTCGGATATTTACCCCTACTGATAGGGTACGCGATTCCCAGACGACCAATCATGTATACTCCGCATGCTTCAGTATCACACCCAATCACTACCGCATGATCGCCCCATGGCTAGGGGAAACCTCAATAGTGTCAAAGCATGACAATCCACACCGTGATGCCATGAAGACTCCGGTCCTAAGGATAATTACACAACCGCCACATAGTGTGACACTTATCTGTGTAAGTGGGTCAGTCTAACGTACGCATTCTCTAATACACGTCCACGTACAGTCCAAGTGTCTCTACACTTCGATAGACGAGATCTATCCCTGCCCTAAAGACAGAAGACATCTAATACGTGCTAGTCTGTTTATACTATCAATGCCCTGTTTGATAGTACGTCAGCCTAGAGACATTTAAGTATCAAACTTATTAAAGTGATTAGAGATCTCATCAACCATAATCACCTATCATGGTTTCTCTATCACAGTTTAATACTAAGGACGTTATCATATAACAATTCATAACTGGTTCTTTAAAAGAACATATATATGACAACATAAAAGCCATTTAATATATGTATAAACATAAAGAAATAGTAGAAATGATCCGACCCGGTCGGATCCGGTCCAACCCGATTGGGTTTAGGACACTATTCCAACAATCTCCCACTTGGCCTAAAACCAATCACTCGCACACACAAGACCAAGTTGAAACACAAGAATCTTATGCAATACTCGCAACCAGCCCTAGCCATAAACGGATCGCTATCCATGGGGACTCAGACTATCTTCATATCACGTTCCAAATGACCAAGTCAAAGGAACCGCCTCAACACACACACGAATCTCTGACGAGACCCTGGTCCTTGCTTCAAGCAATGAATCCACTTACTATATCAGCTATATAGAAAAGGTGGAAGAACCGAACAAGGTTCAGGAATGAACCTTCTAGATCCATGTACTGCTCCCGCTGCGCCTCTAAGGCACTATTGTGTTTTTGGCTAAGTTGTAGAGTTTACAGTGACCCATAGGCTAGAACATTTCCAGCTCACTGTATCACTTAAACAAAGTGATCGCAAACCCAGACTGTAGCTCCCACTCGCCTTCATAAGACTTAGGACATACGTCTGTATATCTATGTTTACTTATTTCCAAGTTTCGATAAACTAGGAAACTTTCCTTAACTTGTTTAAGGATATTCTCGACATTCACCAGATTTACTTTCATTAATTGCTCATGACAGTTCATGAACTATGAACATCTGGCATTACCTTTATGATGGTTCCTATCGCAGTAGCAAAGGAAACCTTTCATAAGCATCATCTTTCACCTTATCTTTAGGACCAACGTCCTAACATAGATAGATCTTGAGAACACCGGCTAGCAGTATCTCCTTATGCAATTTATGCTAAACTCTTTTAGCATCACATCTATATAGGTAAACAATAATCTAACAGCAGTTAAATCCATCGCTATAGATTCTTATTTCTAAAATAAGAACTGCTAATCCAAGTGCTTTCACAAAGACCTTGAACTACCAAACATTAATTGACTGTGACATGGGGTGACAATTCTCGAGAGAGATATCCAATACCTTACTCGAAAATCGTAACACACTCCCACTATCCTTCTTGCACATTGGGCATATCCTTATTTTGACTAAATCAAACTCCTTTGATTATCAAACAAAGAAATTGTCTAGAGAAACTTGTTTGAGTCCATAAATGGATCTCATGGGCTTACATATCATGTTATCGTCTATGAACATTGAGCTGTCTGCCCAACGTCTTCAACACTATCATATAGTCATGATACAAAGTTATAACAAGTATCATCTGAATAGAACTGGGCTCAGCTGGCAGCATAAAAGTAATTACAAGGTTTACACCTCATACCCTTCAGCCGTCACTATAGCCTTATGGTAATCATATTACTATCCATGTCAGCCTTTCAGGGACATTCCCTTTAGGTAAGACAGACTAGGTTCACAACCTGGTTGTCACTAATGGAATCTAATTGATTTTATGGCTCTGGCCATATCTCTCAAACCTGCCTTTCAAACATTCTTTCATAAGTCGTGAGATGTTCATTCTTCAAGATGAACATACCGGCAGCCTTTTCAGGCTTGAGGTTATCCACAGACTTGCAGAACTTTTGTGTGCACTGAGCAGTGATGTACACCTCATCGCTATGTGGCGTCTGCTCATGTTCCATTGGTTGAATATATCTTTGTGGTTCTCAAACTCTTTTGAGATCTGATTCACTCCCACTGTTTCTTTTGGAAGAAACACTTCCTTTAGAAGATAGCATGTTTGGAGACAAACATTTTGCTCCGCGGACAAGTAAATAATATCAAGCGTACTTGCTAAGATATTCCACAAAGTTGCATATGTCGTACTAGGCTCCAAGCCTTTCTGACTTTGCCTATGATAACTACAAATCATCGGTTAAGATAGATTTGACATTATCCTCTTCCATATCTAATATGGAATTTATTCAACCTTTATTCTTTGGAACTTGGTTAAGTATAAGGGCTCTATCCCGAAGCGGGTAAGGGATACTTTGCATGGCTTGCGTCACACCTTTATCATATAAAGTGTTGTTTCCGTTTTGGGAACACAATCTAATTATGTATCTCAAAGATGGTATCCTTCAAGGGAGAATCTTATTCATTTTCAGACGACTTCTGAAACACCCTTCAGGTATTAATTACTTCAATCCAATTGAAGATTAATTCCTAAGTAGCTCATCAATCTCATATTCGTACTAGCTCGAACTTTTCGGGCTTCCGAATTTTCACTTTACTAAGTACACTTGACTATTTCTAAAAATAGTCATAGAGATTAACAAACAATTATTTGTGGCATTAATTGTCATAAGCCAACAAACATCGGTATGTTTAGGCTTTAGACAATTTTTCTAGAATTTATAACCTTTTCATAAAAGGGTATTTTAGTCCTCTTTGGATAAGATACGTATAACCCACATGATTCATAATCATATGGTTCAACATCATCAGAATGACATTTAATTACACGCTTCCCTTCCAGAGAGACTATGTCTAGAGTAACCACAAATATCAAGGATAACAGTCATACAAATATTTAGTTGAGATCTCATCACATATATCAACTATTTAGTGACAACAATCTAGTATGTTAGATTCAGTGACCTTCCAACTTTATCGGAATAACATTTATTCTTTACAATTGAATGTGTCTACTAAATCCTAACAAATAACTGAACTTGTGTCCTTCATAAGAACCGGAACATAATAACATTTATTTAGTTCCCTTATCAGTTTACTAGATCCAGAATATGGAAGTGTCACAACGTTTGCTTCACCTTTCATATCTGGATTTAACCTTTCTAGCTTAATCACACTCGTAAGATATCATATATCTAAGAGTTGACCTGAACTTAGATAGGTTTATCTCAACTCACTTGCCTAGAATAGAAACTTCAATAAGTTCTCTATTTAAGCACATGCCCTAACTTTCCTTTTAATCCTTTAAGCACTTGAGAAATGTTTCTTATTGTAGTCTTCATAAGACTTAAGAAAGATCACAAGAGCTATGTTTTCAATTTCCTTTCATAAAGAAAATCTAAAGTTATTAAATAGTTTATTTAACCTTTTGAATCGTATTCAAAACATTGACTATTTAATTAACCTTTAAGCAATGATAGAATTAAGTCGATACTTAAATCTTACAATTTTGAAAACAACCTTTCCAAAATTAGATGTGGTCATTCTTATCCAACGTTTGAATTAATTGTCATCATATGACTGAATGATCATATTGGATCGTATCCAATGAGCTGCCGTTTTTCTTTAATAATTAAAGTCTTGGAGGACTCCATCAAATATGTAGTCTCCTTAACTTTAGCTACTATAACGGGATTGCTCGCGTTATTGCTTTATTTTAAAAGGATTAAAATTTACTTAACCATTCTTGAGAACGTTTCTCAAACAGTCATAATTTGGTTTTACTAATCGAGAAAAACATAAAATATAAAAGTTTGCTAAAAACTACAACATTAAAAAAATGAAGATAAAAGAGTGTTGTTGTCTATACACGCAAAATCAAAAAAGGTCTTTTGGTTTATGATTTTGCTCCCACTAGTCAACTACTTCCAATTGACTTTCAAGAATTTTTCAAGATTCTTTAGTGGCTGAGATCCCATCTAGTTACCTCGATTCCCGGCGGTGGTCGATCAACCAAGATAATTTCGATAGGTAGGTAACTCTTTACCATTCACATCTCTATGTGATTCTCAGTGGTTGACTAGTCAACTCTTTGGCGATACACATCACTATGTGTTAGTCAACCCCTTGTCTCTAAAGTCGACGGCCCTGACGGTGGCCAATCACCGAAAGACTCTAGTCAAGTCATAACCCAATATTCACGAGATCTCATACGATCATATCTCAATAACGACGATATACCCGAGGTAGGTCAACTCCCGGCGGTGGTCGATCAGTTGGATCCGAACACAGGCTCTTCACCGTCGTTATAATATTGGGAGACAATATTTCGACTTGATTTTTGTTGTGGAAGTATTTTCGTAAATTAATTCACTTAATTAATTTTAATCATGGTCTCTTCAAATATATCTATCTCTATAGATACAAATCCTACACATTTATCTAGATCGTGCCTAGTCATGCATCTATCGTATCATATAAAATAAATACAAGCACAAAATAAATAAATGCGTAAAGTAACCGGTATGATCATGGACTTTTCCTAGGTGCGGTTTCGAATACAAACTGACGAAACCGCGGGTCACAATCTAAAGGTAGCTGCAACCGCCAATAGGATCTTTAATGCTCCATTCTCCAATGGGATCTTTATTTTCGTCTTTCTTTGGTCTCCATCTTCTGCTCCATTCTTGTTACATTCAATTCTATCTAATATACCCGCCGCACACGGGGGGAGCCAACGGAATGGGATAAATGCAGAAAATAAACTAGGTCACGTTCTTCATAACGGCCTAGGACAATTTTTAAAACCAATGGAAAAATTAAATCATTCACATCTATCCTATCGGTCGAGTCCATGATCAATCGGGGTCCATATAATCATATTATATCTACTATATCTATTCCATACAATAAAATCTTATGAAAAAGATAAAATTAAAAATTAACTACTTGCGTCTTAATTAATCAATTAACATTTAATCCATTAAATAATTTTATCTAATCAATTAACTAATTAACATTTAATTAATTAAATAATTTTAATCGAAATAAAATTAACGATTAATTTTAATCGAGACATCCATGCACAATAAATATCATAAAACGAAAAAATCGATCTCCCCCATTGGAAGAGGACAACCGACGGACGGCAGCACTAAGGCCACCGCCGCCGTCGCCGCCACCGCTGGGGAGGAGGCCGCCACCAATCGGCCGAGCCCCCATTTAATTATCGAAGAGTGGGTTCACCGAGAATCCATCACTCAACCTCGACTTAACGTCTCGTGATTTAAATCTTGCATCTATCGAGTGGGATTCACCGAGAATCCATCACCCAATCACAACTATGAACTATATTGAAACATAAAATACACAAAACAAAAATTTCTTTTCGTGTATCGTTTTACGAATCAAAATACATCATCTTTTAATTACGTGATTTAAACGATAAAATTAACTACGCAAATAAACATGCTTATTGCTTAAGCTCGAAGCTCGCTCTGATACCACTGTTAGGAAATCAACGCGGGAACGCAGCGGAATTCAAAAATTTGATTTCCTTTTCCCCAAGATCGACTTCGTTTAAGCAATAAACGAATAAACTAAAGACGGCGGTTACCTTGGTTGATCTAAAAGATCGACGCTTTGACCGTCTAAGGAGAGTATTCAGCATGGAGCCGCCCAAGTGTTCGGCCTCTACCGCTAGTCCACACGAACAGCCCGCCGGAATCCCACCATGGATTGCTATCGGAAAACCCCGGTTGCTAGACCGGACTTTTTCCTCCCTCACAAACTCACTATAGGAAGCCCCCTCTTTCTTACACAAGAACTATGAGTTCTTGCAATTTTTCACAAGAACAATTGCTCTTGGAAGAATGGTGTACTAAAGAGCTTGGCAACCCCTCATATATATAGTAGATGGGGCGCCCAAGGCTTGCTTGGAGAGGAGGAGAAGAAAACCTTTTTCCAATAAAAATAAGGAAGAATAATTAATGTGATTGATCTCTCTTTCCATAATTTGATTTTCCAATATCTTATATTGATTATAAATTATGTTATTACCATAAATCTATTTTTCTCAAAATCAATTAATATCACATATTAATATTATGGTAATCTTATTAATTAAATTGCACAATCCAAGTGTGTCATGTACACACTATGAATGGCGCCACTTTTCCCTTTAATTAACTTATGGAAAATTCTTTAATTAATATAATACTATGATTAATTAATTTGCAAAATACATGTATATCATATATACATATTTTCAAAAATCATATGTATCAATATACATATTTAATTAATCATCATAATTAATATCTTGTATTATATTTATTCATAATAAATAAATACCACCATATTAATTTACCACTATAACCCTTATAGTCTCGAGATAAACTTTCCTTATTTGGTTATCATCTATAACCACATTTTAATCCGGCTGGATGTTCATATGTGTGTGACCCGATAGGCTTCGAATATGTTGGCCGTAGACACAAAGTGCAAATTACAAAATGCCCTTCATGCCTAACGATCACGGGATAGCGTCTAGCAACACACCGTGACCCCCAATCATCGGAAGAGTCAAATGCAATGACTACTACCTTTCATGTGAAACAGTTACCGTGTAACTTACAATCCTATCGCTGTAATAATATCCATACGGTCGTACATCGAGTGTCAAACATTAACAACCGTATCTTATAATCTGGATATCAAGCTCTCTCAAGTAACACGTTTACTCCCACTTTGCAAAGATTCACGAGAGTAAGACATTCCTTATAAGAAGGCCCTTTCGGATATTCATCCCAATCATAGGTACGCGATTCCCGGACGACCAATCATGTATACTCCGCATGCTTCAGTATCACACCCAATCACTACCGCATGATCGCCCCATGGCTAGGGGAAACCTCAATAGTGTCAAAGCATGACAATCCACACCGTGATGCCATGAAGACTCCGGTCCTAAGGATAATTACACAACCGCCACATAGTGTGACACTTATCCGTAAGTGGGTCAGTCTAACGTACGCATTCTCTAATACACGCCCACGTACAGTCCAAGTGTCTCTACACTTCGATAGACGAGATCTATCCCTGCCCTTAAAGACAGAAGACATCTAATACGTGCTAGTCTGTTTATACTATCAATGCCCTGTTTGATAGTACGTCAGCCTAGAGACATTTAAGTATCAAACTTATTAAAGTGATTAGAGATCTCATCAACCATAATCACCTATCATGGTTTCTCTATCACAGTTTAATACTAAGGACGTTATCATATAACAATTCATAATCGGTTCTTTAAAAGAACATATATATGACAACAGAAAAGCCATTTAATATATGTATAAACATAAAGAAATAGTAGAAATGATCCGACCCGGTCGGATCCGGTCCAACCCGATTGGGTTTAGGACACTATTCCAACAGTTAAGTGTGTGGCTAGCGTAGAAAATGGGCCTAAAAATCTTATCCTTCTTCTGTCCTAAAACAGCCCCCACCGCGGAATCGCTCGTATCACACATAAGTTCAAACGGTTCAGTCCAATCGGGTGCTATCAAAACAGGGGCAGTCACTAGCCTACGCTTAATCTCAAGAAACGCATGCATACACTCATCATTAAAGTCAAACTGTGCCTCTTTGGCAAGAAGAGCAGTCAAGGGGCGAGCTACCTTAGAAAAATCCGGTATAAACCGTCTATAAAAACCCGCATGGCCCAAAAATCCCCTAAGATTTTTAAGGTTCGTGGGTGGAGGTAACTTCTCAATAGTTTCTATTTTTGCCCTATCGACCTCTATCCCCTTACGTGAGATTTTGTGGCCTAGCACTATCCCTTCCTCAACCATAAGATGACACTTCTCCCAATTAAGCACTAAGTCGGTGTCCTCACAACGTTGTAACACCTTATCCAAATTATCCAAACAATCCTCAAAGGAATCACCATAAATGCTAAAATCGTCCATGAAAATTTCAAGGAATTTCTCAACCATGTCGGAAAAGATGGCGAGCATGCATCTTTGAAAAGTCACCGGAGCATTACACAATCCAAACGGCATTCTCGTGTAAGCAAAAGTCCCATAGGGGCACGTGAATGTCGTCTTTTCTTGATCACGTGGATCAATATAGATTTGGTAATACCCGGAAAATCCATCTAAAAAACAGTAAAATGCATGACCGCTTAACCTTTCCAACATTTGATCTATAAATGGAAGAGGGAAGTGGTCTTTATGGGTAGCATCATTAAGCTTACGAAAATCAATACAAACTCGATACCCGGTGACTAAGCGAGTGGGGATGAGCTCATTATCATCATTCTCTTGAACGGTCATCCCCCCTTTCTTAGGCACTACTTGAGTGGGGCTTACCCATTCGCTATCGGAAATAGCGTATATGATGCCCATTTCAAGCATTTTTACCACTTCCTTCTTAACTACCTCTTGCATTTTCGGGTTGAGCCTCCTTTGCCTTTGTGCCACCGGTTCCGCATCCTCCTCAAGGATGATCTTGTGTGAGCAAATCTCCGGACTAATCCCTTTGATATCCGCAATTGTCCAACCGAATGCCTTTTTATGCTTCTTCAACACCTTTAGAAGCTTTTCTTCCTGCAAAATGGTTAGTGTAGACGAGATAATCAATGGTAATAAATCATCTTGCAGAAAAGTATACTTCAAATGGGATGGAAGTGGTTTAAGCTCCAGATTTTTCGGCGGATCTTCAATGCTCGGCTTGAGCTTGACACCGCTCAACTCCAACTCAAGGAACTTATGCCACTTAGGTGGCCTGAATGGAGTGCGCTCAAGCAACTTTGCCTCCTCTTGTAACTCATCATCGCTATCATCATTAGAGCTAGATTTAACTAAGCACTCCTCCATCTTATCCTCACGTACCTGCATGTTAGTTACTTCCAAAACACAAGCATCCACGACATCAATAGAAAAACAGTCACTCTTTTCATCATAGGGACGCTTAATAGCATTGTAAACACTAAAAGTGACAGAATCATCATCAACTCTCAATGTGATCTCTCCCTGCTTTACATCCACAAGTGCACCCGCCGTGATCAAAAATGGTCTTCCTAGAAGTAGGGGAGTCCTAGCACTCTCATCCATATCTAAGACAACAAAATCCGCCGGGAAGGCGAATTTGTCCACTTGGACTAAGATGTCCTCAAGTATGCCTTGTGGATACCGAATGGTCCGGTCCGCCATTTGCAATGCCATCTTAGTCGAAACAAGAGTACCTAACCCAAGTTGCTTATAAGTTTTTAAAGACATCAAGTTAACACTTGCACCTAGGTCACATAAAGCATTTTCAAATTTAATTGGACCTATGGTACATGGAATCGAAAAGCTCCCGGGGTCTTGACGCTTGGGGGGTATCTTATTTTGGAAGATGGCCGAACAATTTTCATCTAGGTAAACAAGTTTCTCCATGCTAGTCTTGTTGCTCAACACTCCCTTAAGGAACTTAGCATACGAAGGTATGTTTGCTAATGCATCGACCAAGGGAACATTGATCTCAACTTTTCGAAGAATATCAAGAAACTTGTTTTCCTTTTAAGTTAAAGGTTCCGGTTTCTTCTTACCACTAGGGGGAAACGGGAGTTTACTCAAATCAAAAGACTTAGAGGAAGAAGAATTGATAACTCCCTTACCATTTGGCATGCTCGGTCTAGGTGTGGCCCGTGAATTATTGGGGAGTGTAGGCAGGGCACGATCATCCTCGATCTCGACTTCTTTGCCTTTACTTGCTGGCCCTTTATCAACTTTCCCATCTAGCTTCAACTTACCATCAATGTTCTCCTCCTCAACCTCTTTTTCTTCATCGGATAACTCTTTGTCCTCCTCAACATCATTACCAACTTGCTTTCCACTCCTTGTGAATATAGCATTTACCTCTCTCGGATTTCGAACCGTGTTGCTTGGCAACCCCCCTTTTGGCGCGGTGTTAGAATTTTCAGTGAGTTGACCAACTTGAGTTTCTAAGTTCCTCATGGATGCTTGCAAATTAGTAAGTTGAGCATCGGTAGAAGCTCTATATTGATCCATGTTTTTTGTGGAGGCGGTCACCGCCGTCGCCATTTGTTCCATGGCATTCTCCCAACACATTTTCTTTTCAAGAGCTTGTTGAGTTTGGGGAGCTTGCACTTGGGGCTGAGGTAATGGTTGTGAATGAAAACCGGGAGGTCCCTGTTGTTGAGGAAATGGAAGATTAGCTTGATTTGCTTGAGGATATTGAGCATTCCCATGATATGGAGCATTCGATTTTTGAGGAGCTTGTTGAGAACCTTGCCCTTGATGGAAATTTTGTTGAGGTTTTTGATAAGCTTGATTGTTATTCCAAGCGGCACTAGCATAAGCATTGTAGGGAACTCGGTTTTGACCCACATAATTTGCATCTTCTTGAATCAAATTAGGATCCGGAGTGTAGTACATGGATTGTGGATGCAACCCTATACAATGAACAGTCTCATGACTTCCACCACAGTTCTTGCAAGACGACGGTTTCTCATTCTTCAAAGTAAGATCTCTAATAGAATCTTCCATTGAGGTCATATTTGCCATCATGAGCGTATGATCATCCATCTCAATCAAATTCGCATGCTTATCATAGTTGGTTCTTCTTGAGTTCCAATGACGATCATTTTCAGCACACTTTTCAATAGTGTTGTATGCTTCTTGCGGTACTAAACTCATAAATGAACCACCACTAGCCGAATTGAGGTCTCTTCTCAAGTCTCCCCTCAACCCATTGTAGAAGATTTGAACAGTTGACCACATTTCATTACCATGGTGAGGACATTTTCTCAATAAAGCTTTCATTCTATCCCAAGCATCAGAAAGTGACTCACCCACTTTCTGTGAGAAGTTGGCGATTTCGGCTCGGATCTCCAATGTCTTAGCCGGTGGGAAATATCTCTTCAAAAAGGCGGTAGTAACATCTTCCCAAGTATGTAAAGAATCATCGGGTTGGGCATCCAACCATTCCAAGGCTTTTTCTCTCAAGGCAAACGGAAATACCCTCAACTTAATCGCATCTTCACTAACACCATTCATCTTCACAGTTGAACAAATATCTACAAATCGCCTCAAAAACTGATTTGGATCCTCCGAGACTGTCCCGTAAAATATGGCATGAGAAGCAATAAGATTGAATACATGAGGCTTGATATCAAAGTTGTTCGCCTCAATAGGAGGAAGACGAATAGCATGATGACCAATACCCACTCTCGGCATAGCATAATCCATCAAAGTTCTTTCACCGCCTTGAACATTGTTGCCCTGGTTATTCTGATTGTTTTGACCAAAATTACCCCAATTACCTTGATTCTGATTGGCATGAGCATTGGCATTAGCTTGAGCTTGAGCTTGTGCTTGTGCCTCTTGTGCTTGATAATGTGCCAACTGTTGCATCATAGCTTGATAAACATGAGGATTTATCTGTTGATTTACCAAAGGTACTTGAGCATTTTGCTCAGCTTGGTTACCATGAACTTCCGGATTATCTCCAACCGGTGGTGGATCATTATCCATATCTTCCTCTGCCGAAGTAACAAAGTCTTTTTCACTGTCACTCACAACGTCAACGGTACTGACTGATCGTTGCCTTCTCCTCAAACCACTCAAATATCTTGCTGAAGCTTCAATCTCCGATATAAACGGAAAAAGCGGTTCAGTTCCACTTCGAGTACGGGGCATAGACTGCAGCAAAGAAAACAACAAGAAAACGATAAAAAAAAACAAAAACCTAGTCCCAAATGTTGTGACTACTTACAAGATATCAACTAGAAAATTTCTCCCCGGCAACGGCGCCAGTTAATCTTAAAAGAAGAAGAAGAAGCTCGATCAGCCTCACTAGGCTTCCAATCTCACCGGCAGAGCACCGGGTCGATTGTAATCTAGATAGGTGAGCAAGGTCGTATCCACAGGGAGAAATCTAGTTGAGTACCAAAGTGGTCCAAACATCTAGTCTAGGCATATCTATTACTCGAGAAGTGGTTTTTAATCAACTACAAGAAGCAACTTAATGAAGGTGAGCTAAAAGTGCACTTAACTAAAGCTAAAATGACACGGATGTAGGGGAATGATATGAAACAAGTGGCTCGGGTGATGCTCCAATGAACCAGATATGAGTTGTAACTACTCGGAATCAAGCTTCACTAACAAATTCTCAAAGCATTCAAGGTGCAGTTCATTATTATCACGTTAATCGATCTCTCGCATCAACGAACTATAACCAAACATCTACCTATCGGCTAGGACTAGAATAGGGTGAACGGCTATGCATTAAAACTCTATGAATTTCCTAATTCAAGATTAGGCAACACACACACTAGAAATCAATTCTATCTCTAGATGATTTTACTATGTGTTCATGGTGACTAGTTCCATGTCAATTCTTACGATTAGGCCTCGAATTATCACTTAGATGGTGCAATTAGTCGTGAATTAACCACACCCATGAAGAGCAATCACCATAACTTGAACAAATTAAGACACACAAGACAACCCAACTTGAATCCCAAGTAATTACAAGAAATCTAGCCCAAATTCACATCACCCAAGCCACAAGGGTGTTTAGCTACTCATTATTTCAACAAAAACACAAAGCAAAGATGAAATTAAACTAATTAAAGCCATGAAATAGAAAATTAAAAGGAAATTCGGAATTATACCTCAATTAAGTAAAAAGCATGAACTTAGGTCCAATCCCATGGAGATTCATCAAAGAGAAGATGAATTCACCATTTTAGAGTAGAGCCCAAGCTTGATTACACACTAATTTGGAGTTTTAAAGAGCTAAGATTATACTTTTTAAGCTATGAAAAGAAGAAAAGTGAAGAGAAGAGTTTTTGGGGTTTTTCCTAATCATTATATTGCCTAAGTCGACTCTTCTATATGGCTGAATCCCGTTTTTTTCCGCTTTTTATATGTTCATAAAATTGATAACAAAAAACTGATTTCGGTGAGCACCGCAATTTACTTGGTAACTGCCAGGATTTCTGGACATTCTGTTTTCAGCTTGGTGGCTACCAAGGTCTTCCTGGTGAGTACCGAGAATTCTGTGCATCCTGTCCAAAATGTGGTAGTTCTGGTGATCACCGAGATGGCTTCGGTAAGTACCAGGGATGCAGAGTTGCACACTTTAGCTTTTTCCTCTTTGGAACTTGATCAAAATCAACACCCATCCCGACATACTAGCTTGAAACACTTTTGGGGCCTAGTAAGTCCTTACATCTGCAAAACACAACACGAACTTACCCCGTAAAATCATGGGGTACAACGTACCCCATATGTGCGATAAAAGATCCACATTTTACGAGAGAAAAAACGAGAATTATATTAAGTGCAATGTGGATCCGGGAGTGATAAGATAAGCGTGAAATAGCATCCAAAAGATGAAATTACAGCCCGAAATGCTATAAACATAGTGTATAATCGGTGTGAAATGCATAGGAGGGTTGACTCTCATCAGCCCATGTGATCAATCGGCTACCACAGGCAAAACTTGGGTTCATCTCACCATATCAGAAACTCAAAAGAGAAAAACCGATTGTAAGTAATTTTGATGGATTACCTCTAAGTAAGTGCTCAAAGCGATTTTACCTTATAATCGGTCTAAAACCACCCAAAACAAGCCAAGAGTGTCATAAACGGGGGTTAAAACATGCAGCAAAACATAGTAAAGTTGACTCTCATCAAGAAACAATAGGTTGTCTTTTGCTACACCAGGATATTACTCCAGAACCCAGCTTGAACACGTAACCGGTAGTTGATCGGAGAGTGTCATGATCCCCAGCATAATCAGCATCACAATATTCAATGAGTCTACATGGCACTCCTTTCTGGTAGAAAATACCGTAGTCATAAGTTCCTTTGACGTACCTCATAATTTTCTGAACTAACTGCCAATGTGGCTTTCTTGGTCTTTGCATAAATCTGCTTACGACGCCAACTGTAAAGGAAATGTCTGGTCTTGTTAACGTCAAGTATATCAGGCTTCCTACTAGTCATCGATAACTTGTAGGATCATCCAACTCTTTGCCTTCTTTTGTGCTCAACTTGGCATTGACTTCAATTGGTGTTGGAGAAGGCTTGCAGTCTATCATTCCAGACTTCTTTAACAAATCCTTAACATACTTCTGTTGGCAAAGGAACAACCCATCTTTAGTGTACTCGACTTCAAGTCCAAGAAAGTGCTTAAGCTCTCCAAGTTCTTTCATTTGAAACCGGACTGATAAGTTCCTCTTGACTTGTTGAACTTCTTTGTCATCATCTCCAGTGATGATGAGATCATCAACATATACCAACATGACTGTTAATTTGTTATTTTGATGCTTGATGAACAAACTTGAGTCGGACGGAGCCATAGAGAATCCACTATGAGTCAAGAACTCTGCAATTTTTCCGTACCAAGCCTTTGGCGCCTGTTTCAATCCATATAACGCCTTTCTTAACTTGCACACGTATTTAGGATGAGTCGTACTCTGGAAGCCTTTTGGTTGCCCCATGTATATGTCTCGATCGATCTCACCATGTTGGAAGGCGTTCTTCACATCCATCTGCCATAGTTTCCAAGACTTACTAGCTGCTAGTGCCAATAAAACTCGTACTGTAGTTATCTTCGCCACCGGGCTAAACGTCTCATCATAGTCTAAGCCATATTGTTGTGAGAAACCTCGAGCAACTAATCGAGCTTTATGTCTTTCTATGGATCCGTCTTGTCGTGTTTTCACCTTGTAAACCCATTTGCAAGATAATGGTTTTACTCCTTCCGGAAGAGGAACAAGTTCCCAAGTCTGGTTTTGCTTAAGCGCTTGAATTTCCTCTTTCATCGCCTGGATCCATTCACCATTTTTAGACGCCTCCTCATGGCTTGAAGGCTCCATAGTTGCAGTATTATCAACTGTCGCAATGTTAGCATACTTAGGATTTGGTTTCCTCTGTCGAGATGATCTCCTAAGTTGTTGTTCATGATGATCAACTTCCTCCATCTCCGGTGTTGGACTTTCGATACTACTATATTCCATCTCTTGAGTTGCTGCCGATTTCTCTTGACCAGCATCATTTACTTTCAGAGTGCATAACTCTTCTCCAGTCTTTTCTGTTATTTTCTCTTCTAGAATAGGTGAGTGATGTATGATAAAAATATAACTATATTATATGACTTTTTATATCATATTTACGATAATATCGTATAAATTCTATAAAAATATATCTAAAAACTCATAAAAATCTAAATCGTTATAAATAGATATTATCGTTATAATTTTAGTAAAAATTATAATTTTTGTGGTCAGAATTACTGTGGCTCGTGTTTTTGACTGTTATGAAAAACTAAAGAATTAAGATCGAAACAGTAGAAAACCGAAGAAAGATATTTCTCAAAGTCCGGCCCGAACCGAAGAAACCCGGCCCGAGCCGGAATCTCTCTGACACCAGCACATGGGCTCGACACCAAAGAATATACACTGTAGCACCGGCCCGAGCCGGTGCATGACCGACCCGCGCCGGCCTATAAATACTCCTCAATTGCAGGCTGTAGAGTGTACCAATATATATATATATCACTTATATATATATATATATTATCTTAATCTAGTTACTAGTTATGTAAATACCGTAAAAGGCATTCTGCCGAAATAATAATTAGTATAAGTCTCGTGTAATACTTAGAAGGATTATCAAGGCTCGTTGTTGCTAAATGAGTTGTTATTTCCGGAGAATACGGCTCGACGCTACAATTGTAATCTGGTAACTTTTTAATGTATTTATGTTTGTTTAATTATATTAGTATCTATATATTACTTATAATGATATTAGGCTAACTCTATATCTAGCCAAGATATGAAATTGAATTAGTTTTATCTTTTTAGGGAAATAGATGATGACTATGTTAAAATTGAATTAAAATCGATTATAATGAATCTCTTTCTATTTGCGCTTAATGAAAAGTTAAAATTGAATTAGCTACTCGATTTAACAAGAATCGTAACCTAAAGATGAACTGACCAGAGAAGTTAGGATACGCGATCATGAATAGAAAGACCGGAGGGTAAAATTGGCCGCTGACAAACGGAATCTTATTTCCTACCCGGGGGCAGATTTGTCCTAGAAAAACAAATCTTATTGACAATTGGACTCAAGATATTATCACGTTAAAATCACTTGTTTAATTGATCAATACTCAAAATACCGGCCGTATGATAAAACGGAGTCCCCGAGCTTGAGGATGACATTGGACAGAGGATTTTTGACGTATGACAATTTCATACGCTCGTGTGAGGAGGAGTTGTCTAGCTTAGGAGTACACCGGTTTATATATAATTTATTAACCTTAAAATAAGGAAAGATCAAGCACATCTATTTCTACTAAAAAGAGATACTGATTCAGTGACATATTCTTGGCTAGTTTCTAATAATATTACTATTATTTATATCCTATATATTGTATTGGTACCTATATATATTTATATCTTTATATATCTGTTTTAGTTTTATGTATTTATTTACTATCGGTTATTAAAAAGGAAAAGGAAAAACTGCGACTTAGATTGAGTTAATAACAGCTTCTTGGTGTTTAACCACACTCTGAATTACCACACGTTTCCCTGAGGATTCGACACCTGACTCACCATATTACGCTACAATTTGACCCGGTACACTGCCGGTTAAGGATTGTAATAACACTAGTAAAGGTCCTGTCAGCTTTCTGGCGCTGTTGCCGGGGAACGACGCTTTTTCATTGTGTCTATGGTTACTACTTGTATTAGCTCAAAATTCTCAAGGATAAGTCAACACTCTTCTTATCACATTTCTTTTTTTTCGTCGGTAACTACTTTATAAGTAAGTTACCAATTTTTACTACTATCAATTTCGTGTTATTTTCTATTTTCGATAGTTGATGACCAGAAGCGGTAAGGCCCCACTCACTCCTTATAAGCCTGACATAAACACTTACGAAAGGCAGTTAAGAGTAGAGAGTAAACGTGGTCATACTAGTCAGGGAAATCCTGACGAATCATCGTCAAATCGAGAAACGAGAATGGCCGAAACTAGTGATGAAACACCTGAACAAGGGATTGTTCATGCCCAAGGACATGGACAAAACTTTAATCAGAATCGGAACCAGAATAATCATAATAATCCTAACATACCAAACCCGAGACCTTTCTGTGATCAAACCGTAAGGAGAAATCAGACTAATAATCCTATTCTTTTACCTAATGAAGGAGCGAACAATTTCGAAATTAAATCTCATCTTTTGGTTTGATTGACACAAGAGCCCAATTTCTAGGAGAAGATGATGAAGATCTGCATCCTCATCTCTATCTTTTCGAAGAATTGTGTAATACAGCCAAAAGTCAGGGTGCTCATCGTGAATTAACAAGGATGTCTATGTTTCCTTTTTCTTTAAAAGGAAGAGCACGATATTGGTTTATGTCCCTCCCACATCATTCATTGACTAGTTGGGAGGAGATTCAAACCGAGTTCTTAAAGCAGTATTTTACTCCTGGTAGAAACTTGGAATTAAAGGTCGAGATTGCTAACTTTAGACAAGGATCTGAAGAGACGCTCGGGAATGCTTGGGAAAGATTTAAGAAGCTATTAAGAGCTTGTCCCGATCATGGTTATTCCTTAGATATGCAAATCCAACTTTTCTGTCGTAAACTAAGGAAAGACTCACGTGCATATGTAGATCATGCATGTGGTGGTTCTTTAATGATGAATGAAGCCCAAGTAGTTTACGATGCTATTGAAAAGATTTCCAAAAATAATCGAATGTGGGAAACCGGTTCTAGCACCAGAAAAGTAGCCTTTGCAGGACAATGTTCATCGAATACGGAAGTTCTAGCACACTTGGAGAATTTGAGTAGGAAATTTGACGGCCTACAAGCCAGTAAGAATAACTCAGAAACTATCATAACAAATGAATACTTGAATCATGATAATGTGTCGTTAGGAATAGAAGAACCAGAAGTTAAAGGCTATTCAAGGGAAGAGGTAAGTTTTCTTCAACAGCATAGGAATTTGAACAGCGCGTATTCAAACTCTTTTAATGCTATTAAAAGAGATCACCCTACTTTTCGTTGGTCTTAAAACCCTAGTAAGTAAAGACAACCACCGTATCCAATTCAGTATAAGAATTCGTATAGTAATCCTGTTTATCAAGGAGATGCCGCAAATCAAAATCTACAATCATTACCTAGATCGTATCCAACAAACTACTCAAAGCATACTAGTCACCCAAAGTTCAACTCAACCTGAAGGAATTGATAAATGGGAGAAACTAATGGAAAATATGATGGGTGTAGTGTCTACTCAAGCTCAAAATATGGAAACAATGATAACTTCTATAGGTACAATCACTAAGGATAGGAGTACGTTGAAAACATCCATGAGTGGACATGATACCAGAATGTGAACTATAGAAGCATCAATTTGAAATATGGAAGATCACTTGAGTAGAGAAGGAGAACGTAAAAACAGTAGACCTCCAGGAGGATTACCAAGTAATACTGAAAGAAACCCGAGAGAGGTGAGCGCTGTTGTTACCAGAAGTAGAAAACTCTGTGGGAATACTAAAGCAGAAAATTCAGGAAATAATGAAGTAGAAAATGATTTAAATGGTAACTATATAAAGGAAAAGAACGAACTTGAATTTACTGATGAGGAAGAAGAAATTATTGAAGATTTCTTAAGACAAAATAGTAATGTGAAACCTGAAAGTAAGAATGAGGAATGGGTTAAAGTCCCGAGGATTCTAAAAGATCCAATGGATAAAGACCTAAGAACCTTATTTAAGGAACATGTTAGAGAAAACAACACTGAAGAAAAGAAGGAAGATTTGCCAATAACCGAAAAAGGAAAAATTGATACAGAAGATGTTTCAAAGAAAAGATCGTATGATAATGAGGCATGGCAACCAATTGATTCTCAAAGATTTAAGGAAAAAGGAAAAGAGAAAATAACTTCAGAACCAAAGGTTATAGATATGGAATCTTTACCTTACCCACCTAAAATCAAATTAAAAAGATAAAAACTGATAAGAAGTATGCTCGTTTCCTTGATACTTTTCGTCATCTTCATGTTAATATCCCTGTTATCGAAGCTCTAGTTAATATGCCTGCCTATGGAAAGTTTCTGAAAGATATTCTATCGAACAAGAAAAAGTTAGCAGAATATGAGAATATTTGCCTTAATGAAGAATGTTCTGCAATATTACAACATAGGTTACCTCTTAAACTTAAAGATCCTGGTAGTTTTACAATTCCATGTGAAATTGGAGGATTTTTGTTTAAAAGAGTGCTATGTGATCTTGGAGCAAGTATTAATCTCATGTCTTATGAGGATTATAAGAAACTGGGTATAGGAGAGCTTACAAATACTGAAATGACTCTGCACATGGCAGATAGATCGATTAAACATCCTAAAGGAGTCATCGAGGACGTATTGGTTAAGATTGACAAATTCTACTTTCCAGTAGATTTCGTGGTTATGGAAATGGAAGAAGGATATTCAGCGCCACTTATTCTAGGTCGTCCATTTCTAGCTACAGGAAGAACGTTAATCGATGTTCAAAAAGGAGAACTAATACTAAGAGTTAATGAAGACGAAGTTGCTTTCAATATCTTTAAGGCTATGAATCATCCATACAAATCACCAGAATCATGTTCTTTTATAGATAAATTATCTACTATCTGTGATGTCAAATTACAAGATTATGAAGATAGACTAGAAGAATGTTTGGCATTATCTATCTATAAAGAAGATGAAAATGATATTGAAATGAGAGAAGTAATCCTTTATCTTAATAAGAGACTGTTTTCTAAGCATCCATGGCATAAGTATTTGGAATTAGAACTAGAAGGACCAGTTCTAAAACCTTCAGTAGAAGATCCACCCAGGAATCTGGAATTGAAAACACTTCCTTTAAATCTTAAGTATGCTTTTCTGGAAAATAATAATCTACTTCTGATTATTATTTCATCAACCTTAACAAATGAACAAGAAGATCAATTACTAAGAGTGTTAAGAAATCATAAGAAAGCATTTGGATGGACAGTGGCAGATATTCAAGGAATTAGCCCTGAGATATGCGTTCATAAAATTATTCTAAATGAAGGAGCTAAACCTTGTATTCAGCCACAACGCCGCCTCAACCCAAATTTGCAAACTATTGTTAAGAAAGAGGTTATTAAACTATTAGAAATGGGGATAATCTTTCCTATATCTGATAGTGAATGGGTAAGTCCAACTCAAGTGGTACCAAAGAAAGGAGGTTTCACGGTAAAGGAAACGATAAAAATGAATGGATTCCGACAAGAGAAATTACAGGATATCGAATGTGTATTGATTTTCGGAAACTTAATGATCATACTAAGAAAGGTCATCATCCACTTCCATTCATAGTGCAAATGTTGGAACGCTTAAGTGGACATAAGTATTACTGTTTCTTAGATGGTTATTCAGGATATTTACAAATATTCATTGCAGCAGGAGATAGAGAAAAGACTACTTTCACTTGTCCTTATGGAACTTTTGCTTATAAACGAATGCCCTTTGGCTTATGTAATGCACCAGCTACATTTCAGAGATGTATGATGGCTATATTTTCTGACATGGTCGAGAAGTTTTTAGAAATTTTTATGGACGACTTTAGTGTATACGGAGATTCCTTCGATGAATGTTTATTGAACTTAGAACGAGTGTTACAACGCTGTGAAGATACCAATTTAGTTTTGAACTGGGAAAAATGTCACTTAATGGTATCAGAAGGAATTGTTCTAGGTCATAGAATCTCTGAAATAGGTATTGAAGTGGACAAAGCTAAAGTCGAAGTAATTGAAAAGTTACCTCCACCAGTTAATTTAAGAACTCTAAGAGGATTTCTTGGACATGCTGGATTTTATAGAAGATTTATTGCAGACTTTTCGAAGATAGCAAAACCTTTAAGCCATTTGCTTGAAAAGGAAGTACCATTTAATTTTGATGATAAATGTATGGAAGCATTTAAGACCCTAAACGCGAAGTTTACTACTGCACCAGTTCTGGTATCACCAGACTGGGATTTACTGTTTGAAATTATGTGTGATGCAAGTGATTTAGCTGTAGGAGCTGTTTTAGGTCAAAGATATAACAAAGTACTCAAAGCAATCTATTATGCATCTCACACGTTAAATGCAGCTCAACTAAATTACGCAACTACAGAAAAAGAACTGTTGGCTGTAATTTTTGCCTTAGATAATTTTAGATCATATATTGTTGGTTCTAAGGTTATAATTTATACAGACCATTCAGCTCTGAAATACCTTTTAACTAAGAAAGATGCTAAACCTCGTCTTCTTAGATGGATTCTGTTACTTCAAGAATTTGATGTTGAAATTAAGGATAAAAAAGGAAGTGAAAATGTAGTGGCAGATCTTCTAAGTAGAATGGAGAAAGATAAGGGAATAGGAAATGAAATACGAGATTCCTTTCCAGATGAACAACTTTTTAGAATCGATACTCCCTCAACCATGCAATTATTAAAAAATAGAAAACCATCAAAGGAAAATTCACCATGGTTTGGGAATATTGTGAATTACCTTACCTGTAATTACATTCCGTCTCACTGGACTTGGCAGCAGAAAAAGTTCTTTTATGACTTAAAATTTTATTACTGGGAAGAACCAGACCTTTTCCGTAAATGTTCGGATGGGATAATCAGAAAATGTGTGCCTGATAATGAGATTTTAAGTATTTTATCGTTTTGCCATGATCGTGAGGCAGGAAGTCATCATGGAGGATGGAAAACTGCTTTCAAAGTTTTACAATGTGGTTTTTATTGGCCTACACTATATAAAGATGCATACAAATATGCAAAACCGATCTTAGAATGTGAGTTATTTGATGTATGGGGCATAGATTTCATGGGACCTTTCCCTATATCTTTTGGAAAAAGATTTATTTTAGTAATGGTTGATTATGTTTCGAAATGGGTAGAAGCTGAAGCTCTTCCCACTAATGATACCAAGGTTGTGATAAGGTTCTTTAAAAAGAATATATTTACAAGATATGGCATTCCAAGGGCTATCGTTAGTGATAGAGGATCACACTTTTGTAACCGACCATTTACTAAGATAATTGAGAAGTATGGTGTAACTCATAAACTCGGAACACCCTATCATCCGCAAACTCGTGGACAGGTAGAGGTGTCAAATAGATAAATCAAAAGGATCGTGGAGAAAACAGTGGACTCAAATCGTAAAAATTGGGCAGAAAGACTAGATGATGCATTATGGGCATATAGAACAGCCTTTAAAACACCAATTGGTTGTTCCCCTTATAAATTATTTTTTTGGTAAATCTTGTCATCTCCCAGTTGAATTAGAACACCGAGCTTTCTGGGCTATTAAATTTCTAAACTTTGATCCAAAAGCTGTCGGTGATCATAGATTACTTCAGTTAAATGAACTAGAAGAATTTCGCCTCGATGCTTATGAAAATGCTCGAATCTACAAGGAACGTACGAAAGCTTTCCATGACAAGAAAATCTATCGTCGTGAGTTCCATGTAGGTGATCGAGTACTCTTATACAATTCACGTTTAAAGTTATTTCCAGGTAAACTTAAATCAAGATGGACAGGTCCATATGACATAACTAAAGTCTATAAGTCTGGAGCTGTAGAACTAACTGATGGAAAAACAACTTTCATAGCCAATGGTCACAGTGTAAAGCTTTTGGTGGAAACTGAAGGGGTACCGAAAACAGAAGAAATATTATTGCTTAACGACCCTCCAACAGATTAAGGAAGCAGAAATTCTAAACTCAGCCGATTACGGGTACTATCTTTTTAATTCACTTTTTAATATGCAATTTAATTAGTTTCGTCTTTTACCGGATAGACGTTAAAGAACTGGAATGCCTTTTATAGATAGAATAGAAGTTTTTATTTTACTTTTAAAATTAGGTTTAGATAAAGATGTTGCCTTTAGAATAGAAGCCTTAGTTTTTAATTTAAACAAGGAGCTGATAAGCGAAATCAGAGAAAGAGATCTTTGTAATGGAAAATCGAGAAGTGCTATAAAGAGAAGGGCAAGATTTCTAATGAGATGTAGAATCTGTGGAAAAAGTGAACATAATGGAGAATGTGGAGACAGCACAACCAAATCCCAAGATGAATGTTTGAAGGTAATTAAGATGGGAACGACTAGGTGGTTATCCGAAAATCCCGATGGACAACAACGAGAGAATTCAAACGCATCATTCTAGGAATCAGGTTGATGGACCGTTATTATAGAAATCTTGAAGATTTAAGAATGGTAGGAGTAGAATTAGATTAAGTTTTATGTTTATTTTAAAAAATAAATAAATAAATAAATAATTTCAAAGGTTTCATAAAAAATTAATGATAAACTCATTTTTATATCATATATATGATTTATATGATATAATTAAGGATTATCATACCAAAAATATTTTTTTTAGCTTTTATAAAAAATTGTAATAATTTATTTTATCATGAAATAATTTTATGATTTTTATAAAAATATTTCTATGATATAATTTAAATTATTAACACAAAAAAAAAAAGAAAAAGAAAGAAGAATCGAGTAATTACTAACGATTCGAGTCGATAAGAGTTCGGTTCGATTCGTTAGCTTTATAACCTAAAAAATCACAATTCCATCATCTTCATCTTCTTCAATTTTTTTTTAGCAAAAGCCGCCCCACCCCTTTTCCCCTCTTCAAAAATTTCATCACTTTTCACCAATTTTTCTATCCCAAACTACTTAATTAATCATCTTCTCTTCCATTACACTACATAAAATCATCACCATGGCATAAAAGGATAGATTTTGCAAGCAAAGCTCCTCTTTTCAACACATTCCGGCGACCACCATACATTCCGGCAACTATCTACTTTTTCTAGCTTTATACGGTAACAATATGCATATATATATCAATCATTTCAATTTTTATTAAGCTTTTTAGTTTTATAAATTTTATTTTTGAATATTTTGGTCCAAGTACTTATTGGTTTTTGTTGTTTGTTGTTGATTTTTGTTGTTATTTTGTCATACCATTATCGTAGATGGCCTCATCATCTAGGAGAACCTCTAAGAAAAGAAAGCCAGATAACCCTGTTGTAGTACCGGTTCATGAACCGCGGCCCTTAAACGAACTCGAAGAAGCCGTTTCTTTTGAGAAAACCGCTAGTGATGAAGCTAAGAATGCCTATAATGGATATTTTAGTAAGTGCGGGGTTACTTTAGAACATGGTATTGATTTTGACTGTTTAGGAGAAGAAGTGAGAAAAATCTTTCAAGATAGGGAGTGGATGGAAATTGCAATAGAACGCACTGATAAGATAAATGTTACAATGGTAGCCGAGTTCTATTCTGTTTTGTCTACTTATGATAAGGCTACTCTTGAAGAACTGGAATATATCCCTCTTAGGACGGTTAATGTCACTTTCAATCCTGTTATGATTAATACTATGTATGGTTTACCTGAGATACTTGATGAGGATGATTATCATGCTGTTTGGAATTTAGACCAACCTGGTAGACTATTGGCTAAATCATATGAAGCTCAGGCTGCCTTTCATTCCACAGCAGTATGGAAAGATAATAGGTTTCCCTATGGACGTTGTATAAGAGACATAAGGGCTATTAAGCAATTTATAGGACTTAATGTTAATCCTTCGGCTCATTTATGTGCTTTTGGTCGTGAAGATGTTGTTTTAGCCTGGGCTATGTGTAACGCCCCAAATTTTATCATTATTAGAAAAGGGTATAGTTGTCAAAAATATGAATAATAATTATTATTAGTACTATCTTTCTTATAATCGTATTTGTGACCAATCTTATAATTAAAATTACATAATACTTTATTTTGTTAGAATTATTTTTATAGATATGCATAGATCAAAAAAATTTAAGTCCACGTTATTATTACTGGGATTATAACTATATATATATATTTGTAATGGAACTCATTTATAGAACATTAAATATCAAGAACACTCTTAAGTTAGAAAAGAATTAGAAACGGACAGTGTATTAGTTTTAAGGTAACCGAGGAGAATTTTAACACTTTCTTAATTAGCATCAATTCTGCGGTTAGGGAAAATAGGTATTAAATGGATCTAATTAATATATAGTGATCAGATTATTGTACATATAGTACCGATGACTCTTTTTCGTTTAAGAACCACACCTATATACCACCACTAGACACTCGATCATTGCCGGAAATTACTTAAAGACAGCCCTTCACATAATCACCATCTCATTCCTCACGGCAGTTGGTTGCCACCACTATCATCAAGCCATAGGAGTAGTAGTATCTACCGTCGAGTTCTTCTTTTAAAAAACCTTTTCGCATACAAAGATTCCGTCATTTCGGTGACGCCACCACCCATCAAATTATACGTACTTAATCCACCGCAATAGCTTTGAGCTGCTGGTGCCTCTCATACGCAGCCCACGACTTCCGTTTCACAAACCAATGATTCGATACACGATCACTGCATTCGATCAACCACCATCTTTTAATTGGTAACTGTTTGAGGAACAGAATGATCATGACGAGGAGGAATTAAGATTTTGATACATGAGGCTAAGA
Source organism: Gentiana dahurica var. dahurica (assembly GCA_024500145.1). Classification (NCBI taxonomy): domain Eukaryota; kingdom Viridiplantae; phylum Streptophyta; class Magnoliopsida; order Gentianales; family Gentianaceae; genus Gentiana; species Gentiana dahurica. Next base: position 117,950,566 of record CM044899.1, on the reverse strand, counting down.
AATTAGAATGTGGGTAAAGTGTTGGTTGTATGAAAGGCGTTAAATATTTGTCGGATATTAAAAGAGGTGGAGAAGGAGGTGTTCACGCACAGGAGAGTGATGAATCATTTGGGGTAAAAGAGACTTGGGCAATTGTTTGCATTTTAAGAAAAGAAATATGTAACAAGCAGGTTTTAAGAGGAGCTAAATGAAAACGTGGTTTCCTTTACGGATCAAGAATTTTAGAGTTTTGATCGAGGTATATAGCATAACATTAATCGGATGCTTGGATTATAGGTGAGTCTTTTATTTTGATATAAAGCCAAAAGTGTGTTTTATATTATTTTCGAGCATTTTATGTATAGTGAATATAACTTTTAAACTCAGAAGTCGTTTTCGAATAATTTCTTAAAAAATACTAAAGCAAAATGTTTAATTAATAATCGACTGTTTTGAGCTAGTGCACATCTTTTAAACAATAAAATGATACTTGGAATACTTGCTCGCTCGCTCGTGACACGAAAGTGTCAAGGCTCTGGTGGCTAGGGAGATTAGAGTTACTGCTCTTGGAGAACGTCTAGTCACCGGTCTCGGGGCCTCTTGACTCGAAGTCTTTCCGACAGTAGCTAGAGTGCTCACTCGTAAGAGTGGGGACGGTACCTTTTCCCCGAAGATTCATGCTACAGCCGGGAAAGCAAGGGCTGACGGTTGGTGCGTGGGTCCTAGGGCATGGACAGGGTTGGCTGGAGCCGTGTAGGAGGTTTGCACGGTGAAGGTTGATTCTTTTCCCTGACAATCGGCCGGAGTTGTCAGGCATGGCTAGTCTCGTGAAGTGCGGTTGAAATCCATGGTAAAATTGGCGTTTGGGCGGTACTTGACTCATCGGCTCGGCCAAAGCTGATGTTTGTAAAATAAACTCGACATGTTTTTCCTTAATGCTCGTGCACTATATTACTTTTAAAATTGACTTATTATTATTTTTGCTCTGTCTTTTATTTTTATTTTCAAGAATTATTTACTAAATCGTTTTGCAAGATTAATAAAGGTTTCCGCTGCAAATTTTATAAAAGTTGTTTTTATATATATAATATAGTATAACACTTGCACACGTGGCTCATACCAGCCCTTTGCTGACGCCTCGCTTCCCTTGTTTCTTTGTCTCTTTTGTTTTTTTTTCTTTTACAAATATATGTACAGGTTTTGATCAAGGAAAAAGAGAAATTGTATGCGATGTTTGATCAAGATTCGAAGATAAAAGAAATTAATGTTTTGGATGGTACTTCATATAATTTTGAGAGCTATTGTATTTTTTATGAGTTGTAATATTGTAATGAAGATATTTATTGAATTGATGTAAAATAACTTGTGGATTTATCATGTTAAATTGTGGTTTTAGATGATTATCTTGAGATTTCTAGTCTTAGTATTGAAGTCGCGGCGAGAGCTTCGCAACCCCTCCTAGAATGACCCCAGTGGACCTAGGGGTCGGGAGTAGGGTATTACACTATGGTTAAGGACATTCCAATAAATCTGGGGAAACTAATCTTTTCCAAGGCATGTGATTTTGTTAAGAATAGAACTCGAGGGGGACGTTTGCCGTTCCCTAATCTTATATCTGCCTTGTGTGATATTCTTGAAGTGCCAAAATTACCCTCAGATAGGATTATGTCACCTTATGCTCCACTTATCGGTCAAAAACTAACTGCCTTGCCTGCTGGTACAATCAATTACAATAATCCCAATCGCCAGCAGTAGCCGCCACCACCACCTACTACTAGACCACCACCAGCGTTTACTAGATCTTCTAGACAGCCACTCTAGAGCCATAATAGCCAGATATCGGATATGATGCAGCACATCATTCAGGCACAGGCTCGTACTGATGCCAACATAGCCTTAGCTGCAGAAAAGAATAGAGAGTGGCAGGAAAATTTGAGGATTGGTCAGCAAGGTCTGAGAGATTATGTCGGAAGTATGAACCCATCTTATCCTGACACATTCCCACTGTGTCAGTCTGAGCCTTTCACTATGCCTAGCTGGATTCCACCTATTCCACCTCCAGTTATTTATCAGGATTATACTCCGTCATCTCTAGGACAGGGAGGTATGCTTACAGGTTCAGCAGAGATATCCATGGGCATGGGAGGAGTCACTTCAGTTGCAGATGTTAGCTGGTCTCAGTTCGTTTGGATTGGAAGGTTCAGTGACAATGACGACTAGGCAGACTCAGGCTACATTTCAAGCATCTACTTCATCAGATCCACAATAGTTCAACTATGATTTCAGTTCGGCTCAGTCTCTAGGGGCTGAATTTACTTCTAGACTGTTTGGATCTCTAGGGGCTGAATTGACTTTTACATTTGCCTTGATGTATGACGATATACTATGGTTTGATTTTTTGTTTTAGACTGTTTGATGCACTCTGTGGTTAGTGCTCTTCGTAGTTTTACGTTTTTTTCGTTGTTTCAATTTTATTAGACTTTTTCCCCCATGTTTTAGATAAAAATGCATATCTACACACTGAAAGAACCTGATGGAACATCCTGAAATAAAGAAGTCTCTGATCGGGCACTATAGCACCGGCCCGCGCCGGTACTGACCCGGCCCGAGCCGGTCTGGTGTACTGCCAACCTTCTTCAGGTTGATTCCTATCTGATTCTACCATTTCTATAAAAGGAAACATATGCATCATTCCGCAAATGCTAATTCACTGAATGTAGCTTCTTGTTTTCTTATAAAGACCATATAAAATGTCTGATCATTCGTCCGTTAATAGTTACTATCCTCCTCATACCCCAAATTCTGTGCTTACAAATCCCGAATATTATTATCCGACTTTTCACCCAATACCTTATAATTATATGAATAACTCAACTCCAAATCCTTTTATCAGTAATTTCAATCAGTCACCGATACTGATTGAAAAGGGTTTAAATTTTCGGAAAGTGGATCATTGGGCGTTCATACGGATGCAAGGTGATGGGTGGGAACATTTTTGTCGTATGCCAAGAGGAAGTGTTAACGTTAAGTTGGTTAGAGAATTTTATTCTATGTTGTCAGAAGCTACTACGGTCGGAACAACACAGGCTGTTACAGTTAGAGGTGTTGTTGTTCCTTTCACATCTATTATCATAAATAGCGTTTTTCATATACCACCAGTCCAAACGTCACCTACTAGTCATTTTGAGTATCATTGGAAACTTGATACTGCTGCTGGATTCATTAACAAACGGGAGGAATCTTACCAAGTCATATTCTCACAGTATAATAAAAATCACGATATTTCCACCGCTGCCTTACTTCCCCATCTTAGAACGTGGAAACGTTTCATCAATTCCCGAGTATACTCTACTGATGATTTTTCAGAGATCAGTGATGATGGAATGTTGTTGTTATATGCCATCGCTTGTGGAGCTGTTATAGATTGGGGAGTCTTAATTCAAAAGGCTGCTGTGAGTTTTGCCTTTGGGAGACGACCAAACCGTCAGCCAATGCCTTTTGCATGGTTGATATCCCGAATTTGTACTCATTTGGCTAGGGTCCGAGAAAGAGCGACAAATGAAATCTTTCCTGCTCGCCTTCCTCAGGTTGGGCTATTACCAGTTGGTATCCCACAAGGTTCATCAAGTGAAGAAAATTAGATGTTTTATGACGAAGAAGTAAGTTGAGTTAAGTAAGAGTAAGTTAGTTTAAGAAAGAATAAATTAACTTAGTTTCAGTTTCTCTAGTTTAAAGTAGTATTTTAGTAGTTAACTTATGCTTTCTTTTAATTTTGTAATATATTTGTGTGTTATTTTACTATGTTTGCCTTTATGCTATATTATATAAACGCTCGTCTATATGACACGTAAAATATTTAACCGTTATAAAATTCATTTTATTTTCTAAACAAAATATTTACTATTCATTAGACATCGGGACGATGCCAATTCGTAAGTGGGGAGTAGAGATTGATTAGTAAATAAATTGAATTTAATATATCAAATGCTTAAACACTTAGTTTAATTATTCTTAAGAAAATAAACGAAATAATATATAATTATTATAATATGGATAGTATATTTGGATAGAATAAATTTTTTTAACTAAGTAAAGTAATCTCGATATATTATTTCTATATTATTTATATATTTTTTAGATTTTTATCAAGATTTTAAGTATGTATACCTAGATAAATAGTATGAAATATTATTTTTTTGAAATTAGACAAAAGTTACTTATAATTATAATAAAATTTTAGAATGATTTTCTTTTCAAGACAAATATGAATTTGGAATCGGATTAGGAATGATGAGATTTTTGGCATTACTTTGACTAACTATGGCCAAATAAGCCTACCCGAACGTAATTTCCAATTTTTGTCCCCACCTCAGCCTTGTAGAGTGATCAAGACCTCACTCGAAATTAGCCATTATGATTAACTAGATATAACCGACCCTTAATTTAAAATGGTCTACATTTCCTTGAAATCCCGCAAGTTTAGTTTGTGCTTATGGATAGCGGTGACGACATCGAAATTCAATAGTGGTATATGCTGAGATTGGAATAAATATTATTCGGAAGGCAATCTTTTATCAAATATTGTTATTCTCTAGAAAAAGAAAAAGTTGGAATAGTTAGGTGCTGATGTATTCGTTCTCACCTCATGACGCTTGAAAGATAGTCGATTCTGGTAATGAGTTCGGATATATTAGTATTCTCAAAAAAAAAAAAATTGGTTATTAGAATTAAATTTTGAAAACAGTATCAGGATGTTACTGATCAAGATATTTTTGATCAAAAGTTGAAGGTGTAAGTACGTACGGCTTGCTTCTATTTCTTTTGATTTTCCTTTGTTATCCTTTCGATTAGCCAAACACCCTGAGCCTGAACGTTATAATTCTATTTTGCCAACTACTTGACGTAGTCCTTGATTCCGAAATTTCATATAGTGGTGATTACAAAGTTATTCTAAGTATTTTATTTTATATTTATTAAGTAATTCATGTAGAATTTCATTTAGATAATATTTTATAACTAATTTATTAAGTTATACACACTTTTTATCTTTTTAATAATCTTAGATAGATAAAATTAATATAATTAAAATATTGACAGTATACGTTACTAAGTTAGAAATTTAGTCTAGAAGAACTGTATTATTTGCATTATAACATTTTATATATTATCGCTTATTTTGCTCGAGGACGATCAAAAGCTAAGTGGGGAGTAGTTGATGTATGATAAAAATATAACTATATTATATGACTTTTTATATCATATTTACGATGATATCGTATAAATTCTATAAAAATATATCTAAAAACTCATAAAAATCTAAATCGTTATAAATAGATATTATCGTTATAATTTTAGTAAAACTTATAATTTTTGTGGTCAGAATTACTGTGGCTCGTGTTTTTGACTGTTTCAGGATACATATGATGAAAAACTGAAGAATTAAGATCGAAACAGTAGAAAACCGAAGACAGATATTTCTCAAAGTCCGCCCAAACCGAAGAAGACCGGCCCGAGCCGGAATCTCTCTGCAAACAGCATGTGGGCTCGACACCAAAGAATATACACTGTTTGACCGGCCCGAGCCGGTGCATGGCCGGCCCGAGCCGGCCTACTACCTTGCCTATAAATAAAGCTCAAATGCAGGCTGTTTAGAGTGTACCAATATATATATAATCACTTCTATATATATATATATTATCTTAATCTAGTTACTAGTTATGTAAATACCGTAAAAGGCATTCTGCCGAAATAATAATGTAGCATAAGTCTCGTGTAATACTTAGAAGGATTATCAAGGCTCGTTGTTGCTAAAGGAGTTGTTATTTCCGGAGAATACGGCTCGACGCTACAATTGTAATCTGGTAACTTTTTAATGTATTTATGTTTGTTTATTTATATTAGTATCTATATATTAGTTATAATGATATTACGCTAACTCTATATCTAGCCAAGATATGAAATTGAATTAGTTTTATCTTTTTAGGGAAATAGATGATGACTATGTTAAAATTGAATTAAAATCGATTATAATGAATCTCTTTCTATTTGCGCTTAATGAAAAGTTAAAATTGAATTAGCTACTCGATTTAACAAGAATCGTAACCTAATGATGAACTGACCAGAGAAGTTAGGATACGCGATCATGAATAGAAAGACCGGAGGGTAAAAATGGCCGCCTGACAAACGGAATCCTATTTACTACCCGGGGGCAGATTTGTCCTAGAAAAACAAATCTTATTGAAAATTGGACTCAAGATATTATCACGTCAAAAATCCTTTGTCCAATGTCATCCTCAAGCTCGGGAACTCCTTTTTATCATACGGCATCAACTACTCCCCACTTAGCTTTTGATCGTCCTCGAACAAAAATAAGCGATAATATATAAAATGTTATAATGCAAATAATACAGTTCTTCTAGACTAAATTTCTAACTTAGTAACGTATGCTGTCAATATTATAATTATATTAATTTTATCTATCTAAGATTATTAAAAAGATAAAAAGTGTGTATAACTTAATAAATTAGTTATAAAATATTATCTAAATGAAATTCTACATGAATTACTTAATAAATATAAAATAAAATACTTAGAATAACTTTGTAATCGCCACTATATGAAATTTCGGAATCAAGGACTAAGTCAAGTAGTTGGCAAAATAGCTTATAACGTTCAGGCTCAGGGTGTTTGGCTAATCGAAAGGATAACAAAGGAAAATCAAAAAAAATAGAAGCAAGCCGTACGTACTTACACCTTCAACTTTTGATCAAAAATATCTTGATCAGTAACATCCTGATACTGTTTTCAAATTTAATTCTAATAACCATTTTTTTTTTGAGAATACTAATATATCCGAACTCATTACCAGAATCGACTATCTTTCAAGCGTCATGAGGTGAGAACGAATACATCAGCACCTAACTATTCCAACTTTTTCTTTTTCTAGAGAATAATAATATTTGATAAAAGATTGCCTTCCGAATAATATTTATTCCAATCTCAGCATATACCACTACTGAATTTCGATGTCGTCACCGCTATCCATAAGCACATACTAAACTTGCGGGATTTCAAGGAAATGTAGACCATTTTAAGTTAAGGGTCGGTTATATCTAGTTAATCATAATGGCTAATTTCGAGTGAGGTCTTGATCACTCTACAAGGCTGAGGTGGGGACAAAAATTGGAAATTACGTTCGGGTAGGCTTATTTGGCCATAGTTAGTCAAAGTAATGCCAAAAATCTCATCATTCCTAATCCGATTCCAAATTCATATTTGTCTTGAAAAGAAAATCATTTTAAAATTTTATTATAATTATAAGTAACTTTTGTCTAATTTCAAAAAAATAATATTTCATACTATTTATCTAGGTATACATACTTAAAATCTTGATAAAAATCTAAAATAGATATATATAATATAGAAATAATATATCGAGATTACTTTACTTAGTTAAAAAAAAATTATTCTATCCAAATATACTATCCATATTATAATAATTATATATTATTTCGTTTATTTTCTTAAGAATAATTAAACTAAGTGTTTGAGAATTTGATATATTAAATTCAATTTATTTACTAATCAATCTCTCCAGAAAGCTGACAGGACCTTTACTAGTGTTATTACAATCCTTAACCGGCAGTGTACCGGGTCAAATTGTAGCGTAATATGGTGAGTCAGGTGTCGAATCCTCAGGGAAACGTGTGGTAATTCAGAGTGTGGTTAAACACCAAAAAGTTGTTATTAACTCAATCTAAGTCGCAGTTTTTCCTTTTCCTTTTTAATAACCGTAAAACAGTAAATAAATACATAAAACTAAAACAGATATATAAAGATATAAATATATATATAAATACTAGTAATATTATTAGAAACTAGCCAAGAATATATCACTGAATCAGTATCTCTTTTTAGTAGAAATAGATGTGTTTGATATTTCCTTATTTTAAGGTTAATCAATTATATATCAACCGGTGTACTCCTAAGCTAGACAACTCCTCCTCACACGAGCGTATGAAATTGTCATACGTCAAAAATCCTCTGTCCAATGTCATCCTAAAGCTCGGGAACTCCGTTTTATCATACGGCCGGTATTTTGAGTATTGCTCAATTAAACAGGTGATTTTAACGTGATAATATCTTGAGTCCAAATTTCAATAAGATTTGTTTTTCTAGGACAAATCTGCCCCCGGGTAGGAAATAGGATTCCGTTTGTCAGGCGGCCATTTTTACCCTCCGGTCTTTCTATTCATGATCGCGTATCCTAACTTCTCTGGTCAGTTCATCATTAGGTTACGATTCTTGTTAAATCGAGTAGCTAATTCAATTTTAACTTTTCATTAAGCGCAAATAGAAAGAGATTCATTATAATCGATTTTAATTCAATTTTAACATAGTCAGCATATATTTCCCTAAAAAGATAAAACTAATTCAATTTCATATCTTGGCTAGATATAGAGTTAGCGTAATATCATTATAACTAATATATAGATACTAATATAAATAAACAAACATAAATACATTAAAAAGTTACCAGATTACAATTGTAGCGTCGAGCCGTATTCTCCGGAAATAACTACTCATTTAGCAACAACGAGCCTTGATAATCCCTCTAAGTATTACACGAGACTTATACTACATTATTATTTCGGCAGAATGCCTTTTACGGTATTTACATAACTAGTAACTAGATTAAGATAATATATATATATATATATATATATATATATATATATATATATATATATATATATATATATATATATATAACATTAATGTTTATGGGTTAATGACTAACTTAACATTAAGGGATGTGGGTTAATAACTAACTTAACAATTAGGTTTCAGGGGGAGTGTACAGGGCATAGTTCATCATCTCCTCCACCTGCAGGCGAGCAACCGTTCATCTGGGCTACCCAGCTCAAAACGCAAAAAGTCTGAATAGTAGTTTCCAACTTCTTTACTACAATGGTTTTGCAGAGGCAAACTAGTCCTCTAAGTGACATGAAGACGTGTCACTAAACCAGTCGTACACGTGGCAAAACCGTGTCAATAATATTACCGGTTTTGCCCGCCACGTGTCATAAGGCGAAGGGGGTAGGCCGTAGGCGTGACGTAGCCGCTCATGATCTTTCTTTTTCATCTTCTTCTGTGTATTTACATAAATTTAATTCAAATAATTATTTTTTCGAACGGTTGCTCGCCTGCAGGTGGAGGAGATGATGAACTATGCCCTGTACTCTCCCACTGAAACCTAATTGTTAAGTTAGTTATTAACCCACATCCCTTAATGTTAAGTTAGTCATTAACCCATGAACATTAATGTTAAGTTAGTTATTAACCCCCATGACCATTAATGTTAAGTTGATCCTTAATCATTACAGATGAGAGAGATTAAGAACAATGGTCAAAGTGTTCTAGTGGATTTGTCATATATTCCTTAATCAATAATTGATTTAACACAATTATCCCTGAAAATGATTATCTGGGTATATGAGTGATTGACAGTACTCCAACACTGAGCCGGCGGCTGCAGTTATACATTGTATTACACTTCTTAGATTCACGATTTTTCTTTGTCGTTGGGGGAGACTATTCATTTCAGGTGGAGAAGATGATGAATAGTGTATTGACTGTGAGGAAAATACTGATGAGGAAATTGAAAAAGGACAAATAAAGTGCTTTTCTCAGAAAATGGAGAAAGAAAAATATTCATCAATTTCATCATGTATCTGACAATTCAGTCATCCGACTTCAACATTACCTTTTACTGTTGTACAATACTGATGGAAACAGTCATTGTTGAGAGAGAATTTTGACTGTAAATTTGACTGTTGACAACTAACTGTTCATGAAAATTGAAATTGAATTTTCTCTCAGACCAACCGTTGGATCATGGTGATTTCAGGTGCCTCTGCACGCAAGACCAAGCGACGTTAGTGCAAGCGACTAAGGTCTTGCAATTACCCCCCATTTGGAACGAATGAACCGGACGGATCTTCGATCGGAGGTCGGGATCAAAATGTTGACTTGGTCAACGATGAATAGTTAAGGAAAATACACAGAGAGGAATATGGTAAATAATTTTTATAAATTAATTTACAACGAATTAGCCTTAACTTTCAACTACAAACATTCTTAGAACTCTTCACAGAACAACATATCAAAAGTTTTTTTTTTTTGAAAAAAATAATTATTTGAATTAAATTTATGTAAATACACAGAAGAAGATGAAAAAGAAAGATCATGAGCGGCTACGTCACGCCTACGGCCTACCCCTTCGCCTCATGACACGTGGCGGGCAAAACCGGTAATATTATTGACACGGTTTTGCCACGTGTACGACTGGTTTAGTGTCACGTCTTCATGTCACAAAGAAGACTAGTTTGCCTCTGCAAAACCATTGTAGTAAAGAAGTTGGAAACTACTATTCAGGCTTTTTGCGTTTTGAGCTGGATAGCCCAGATGAAGTTGCTCGCCTGCAGGTGGAGGAGATGATGAACTATGCCCTGTACACTCCCCCTGAAACCTAATTGTTAAGTTAGTTATTAACCCACATCCCTTAATGTTAAGTTAGTCATTAACCCATGAACATTAATGTTAAGTTAGTTATTAACCCCCATGACCATTAATGTTAAGTTGATCCTTAATCATTACAGATGAGAGAGATTAAGAACAATGGTCAAAGTGTTCTAGTGGATCTGTCATATATTCCTTAATCAATAATTGATTTAACACAATTATCCCTGAAAATGATTATCTGGGTATATGAGTGATTGACAGTACTCCAACACTGAGCCGGCGGCTGCAGTTATACATTGTATTACACTTCTTAGATTCACGATTTTTCTTTGTCGTTGGGGGAGACTATTCATTTCAGGTGGAGAAGATGATGAATAGTGTATTGACTGTGAGGAAAATACTGATGAGGAAATTGAAAAAGGACAAATATATATATATATATATATATATATATATATATATATATATATATATATATATATATATATATATGATATATATATATATATATATTGGTACACTCTAACAGCCTGCAATTGAGCTGTATTTATAGGCCAGGGCAGTAGGCCGTCTCGGGCCGGGTCAGTACCGGCTCGGGCCGGTGCTGCAGTGTATATTCTTTGGTGTCAGAGCCCATGTGCTGTTTGCAGAGAGATTCCGGCTCGGGCCGGTCTTCTTCGGTTCGGGCCGGACTGTGAGAAATATCCGTCTTCGGTTTTCTACTGTTTCGATCTTAATTCTTCAGTTTTTCATCATACGTACCCTGAAACAGTCAAAAACACGAGCCACAGTAATTCTGACCATAAAAATTATAAGTTTTACTAAAATTATAACGATAATATCTATTTATAACGATTTAGATTTTTTTTGAGTTTTTAGATATATTTTTATAGAATTTATACGATATTATCGTAAATATGATATAAAAAGTCATATAATATAGTTACATTTTTATCATACATCACTCCACTATTCTAGAAGAGAAAATAACAGAAAAGACTGGAGAAGAGTTATGCACTCTGAAAGTAAATGATGCTGGTCAAGAGAAATCGGCAGCAACTCAAGAGATGGAATATAGTAGTATCGAAAGTCCAACACCGGAGATGGAGGAAGTTGATCATCATGAACAACAATTTAGGAGATCATCCCGACAGAGGAAACCAAATCCTAAGTATGCTAACATTGCGACAGTTGATAATACTGCAACTATGGAGCCTTCAAGCCATGAGGAGGCGTCTAAAAATGGTGAATGGATCCAGGCGATGAAAGAGGAAATTCAAGCGCTTAAGCAAAACCAGACTTGGGAACTTGTTCTTCTTCCGGAAGGAGTAAAACCATTATCTTGAAAATGGGTTTACAAGGTGAAAACACGACAAGACGGATCCATAGAAAGACATAAAGCTCGATTAGTTGCTCGAGGTTTCTCACAACAATATGGCTTAGACTATGATGAGACGTTTAGCCCGGTGGCGAAGATAACTACAGTACGAGTTTTATTGGCACTAGCAGCTAGTAAGTCTTGGAAACTATGGCAGATGGATGTGAAGAACGCCTTCCTACATGGTGAGATCGATCGAGACATATACATGGGGCAACCAAAAGGCTTCCAGAGTATGACTCATCCTAAATACGTGTGCAAGTTAAGAAAGGCGTTATATGGATTGAAACAGGCGCAAAGGCTTGGTACGGAAAAATTGCAGAGTTCTTGACTCATAGTGGATTCTCTATGGCTCCGTCCGACTCAAGTTTGTTCATCAAGCATCAAAATAACAAATTAACAGTCATGTTGGTATATGTTGATGATCTCATCATCACTGGAGATGATGACAAAGAAGTTCAACAAGTCAAGAGGAACTTATCAGTCCGGTTTCAAATGAAAGAACTTGGAGAGCTTAAGCACTTTCTTGGACTTGAAGTCGAGTACACTAAAGATGGGTTGTTCCTTTGCCAACAGAAGTATGTTAAGGATTTGTTAAAGAAGTCTGGAATGATAGACTGCAAGCCTTCTCCAACACCAATTGAAGTCAATGACAAGTTGAGCACAAAAGAAGGCAAAGAGTTGGATGATCCTACAAGTTATCGATGACTAGTAGGAAGCCTGATATACTTGACGTTAACAAGACCAGACATTTCCTTTGCAGTTGGCGTCGTAAGCAGATTTATGCAAAGACCAAGAAAGCCACATTGGCAGTTAGTTCAGAAAACTATGAGGTACGTCAAAGGAACTTATGACTACGGTATTTTCTACCAGAAAGGAGTGCCATGTAGACTCGTTGAATATTGTGATGCTGATTATGCTGGGGATCATGACACTCTCCGATCAACTACCGGTTACGTGTTCTAGCTGGGTTATGGAGTAATATCCTGGTGTAGCAAAAGACAACCTATTGTTTCTTGATGAGAGTCAACTTTACTATGTTTTGCTGCATGTTTTAACCCCTGTTTATGACACTCTTGGCTTGTTTTGGGTGGTTTTAGACCGATTATAGGGTAAAATCGCTTTGAGCACTTACTTAGAGGTAATCCATCAAATTGATGGAAAACCTTATCATTTTACGGTGTTTTGGCCCTTCTCGAGCCCTATTTATCTTTTGCGGGATTATGCTTGGTATATTGTTCTATGGAACTCTAGGAAATAGGTGACTCATAATCCCGGAAGATGAGGCATGAGACTTAGAATGGCGAAACCGAAGCCCGGGGATGGAAACGGATCAAAGGTGGTTGGTGCTTTTACCATTTGTTCACTTTATCTGCAATTTTATCCCAGATACATGCATTTTATGGACTTGGGGTCTTCATGAAAGTTGTAGATAATTGAATGGGATTTCCAACACATTTTGAATCACTCCAATCGGAGCTCTACGTACAAAGATATTTCCAGATTACTGAAGGTGCATCAGTCGCGCGCTGAAGACTTTGGGGCGCGCCAAAGTAGAACAGAGACCACAGAAAGTCACAGAACAGCTTCAACGCGCGCCGAGGACTTTGGGGCACGGCAAAACTGCTTTATCTGCATATTTTTTGGCGCTTTTAAATAGATTTTTCACCCCCATTTGATAGGAACTCATACCTAGACTTAATTAGGACACCCTTAGGCCGATTTTCATCTCTTTTTTACCTTAGATTAGCTCTTCTTGCACTCTTTCTCTTAGATTAAACACAATTTAGCATAGATTTCCCTCTTTCTTGTTGGTGTTTTGAGGTCTTCTTCCCCAAGTGACAATGGTTTGGATGATGATTGATGTAACCACAACTTATCTGCGTTTTTGGTAATTAAATTCATTTCTTCTCTTGATTAATGGCTTTAATCCTTTCTTTGATTGTTATTTCTTGCTTTATGATGAGTAGCTAAACTTTTCATAGCCAAATTATGTGAAGATTGAAGAAATCACCCTCTAATTGATGAAATTGGGAATGGGTAGTGTTTAATTGTTGTTATATTGACGAATTCATGTCTTAAAACTTGTTCTTAATGCTTGAATTAGCTTGTACACCTAGTTCATGAACTCACACATCACTTTTATAAATGTATGTTGCGAAGGGGTATGGGAAAAGGGGTTTTAAGATCGTTATTTACAATTGACTGAGTTGTTTAGATCAATCGGGTAACGAAGTTTGTCGGTGTAAATCGAGCGGCTCTAGTTCTTAATCTTGTTTCGGTCAGTTAAATCGTTAAAGGCGGACTGTGTTAAGAGTCATTTTCTATGATTTATACCGTTATATTTCGTAACAAATTCCTCCATAATCTGATGATTTGCATATAAAAGTAAGGGTTTAATGGAAATATTGAGTAAATGAGTTTTAAAAGTGTATAAGTGCAAAATCGGGTTAATTATGTGATTTTATTGGTAAATATCTATATATATGTGATGTTACATTTTTGCACGTGTTTATTGTGATTGTAGGAATATTTGAATGGCATGGAAAGAACTATAAAGATGTCCAATGGGAGATTTAAATGGAAGGAAGAAGGTACAGGTCGAATTTGGAGTAAACATGTAGAAGAGCAAACGTGCGTTTGATGTCCCAGTCCAGTGGACTGGCGTCCAGAAGAGCTGGACTGGCGTTCAACATGAAGAAACCGTGGACGGGCATCCAAGTAAGTGGACTGGCGTCCACTGAAGAGCATGGATTCAGAGTTTGAGAGATTTTGGCGGACGAACGTTTGATTTTCTATAGGACGGGCGTCTGATGAAGATTCGGCCCGACTCGAAGTTTGCAAAGCACCCTGGACGGGCGTCCAGAAGGAATGGACGGGCGTCAAACACCGACTTCAGCACAGCCGACTTACTTTCCCTATAAATAGCAGCGGGATTTCAACCCTAAGACACACATTATTGACTCTTATTGATACATACTCATAAGAAGAGAACCCTAAGCGGCCCCAGCCCCCTTTGGGGTGGCTGGGTTGCGATTTTTCCTTTTTCTTTTCCTTTAATTTTGTTTGTTTGATCGGGATGATGGCTTGAAGTTGAATAAGCTTCGATCGAAGTTCTGTGAAACCTGTTTCAGCAGCAACTCGATTTATTTCTTTGGATTTCTTTGTAAGTTTCATTTAAAAGTTGTTTCTTTCCCATGTTTAATTGTTATCTTGCAATTTAAATCGAGAGATGTTTGCTTGTTGATGTTTACCGTATGACGAGAGTCGGTGTAAACTTGATCACCATAGGAAAGATTAGAGCTTTAACCTATTTAACGAGAGTTGTTAGGTTAGGAGTCTAGGTTCATCTTGAATCAAAATTTTTAGTTAATTCGTTACAAGGGTATCTTAGAAAGAGATTGAAGGATATCATCATCATCGGAAAAGATGAGATTTTGCATTCGTTTATTTTATCAAGCTGTACTTGTTCTACTTTCATTTTTTATGCTGCATGTTAATCGAATTTAGAAATACGAGAGTTGATAGATTCGTTAGGTTATCGTGAAGGAAATTGACAATGATTGTTCCAATAAACGAGAGTTGAGGGATAATATTGTTAGATTAGGGTTTTAAATCCGTATCTTTGCTTTGTAAATGCGTTAGTTAAACCGAGAGGTAAACTAATTAATGGCGTGATAAATCGAGAGAGGAAACGCTTCTTTAGATAAGATTTTAATCCAAGGAAACTTGTGAATGAATGTTTGTATTTCTTATTGACTTTGGTGGGGTGATGGTTGCGGGATGGTGCATCATGGTTTGTTCGATGTTGATTTGCTTCAGTCATTATCATGTTCGTTAGTTTTATCGTCTTTTCTTAGTTGTAGCTTTATTTATTTATTTTGTTCGCAACGATCTTTCCTGGCTTTGGACTGACAATCCTCTGTCCAGTTTATTTTCCGTTTTAGTTTAGGTTTAGTAATAAATAGTAGTGACAATTTTAGAAGAATTAATAAGAACTAGATTAAACAACCTCGATTCCCTGAGATCGACTCCGGTATTAATCGCTATACTACAATCCCTACACTTGGGGTATACCGGATTTATAAATTTATTACTTGTTGTTTTCCATTAGATAAAATCCGTGAACAGACTGTTGAACCGGGCAAAGGGTACTAGGTTGTTGCATGGTGTCTAGTACTATAATAGGAGTTTGCACCCATGAACGAGTCGATATAAGCATTAGGATGGTTGGTTGGTAGTTTCCATTCCCAAATAATCGATTAGAAGGGCGAAAGTATTCAATTGGATCGTGGTTTGGCTATGTCTCTCTCTCTCTCTTTATCTCTTGTTTAAATAGCGTTGTAGTGTAATTACCGGGAACAAACTTTGATTGACCTAAACTAAGTTGAGAAATGACTTTGGTACTCGATTGATTCCTTGAGGATACGACCTTGCTCACCTCTATAGTACTTCCGACCCGGTACTCTGCCGGTCAAGGTTGGTCGTTACTATTTTGGTCATCATTTCTCTATCAACTACCTGTTGGTCGTAAGTGACGTGTGTGGAGTGAGGACTTAGATATTTCCACACGCGCGCGCGCGCCGCCGCCGTCCGTCCGGCTCGGCTCGTGCTCGAGCTCGGCTCGGTTCGGGTCGGGTGTTACTATTAAATTTTTGGACAAAATTTCCTTTGAAATTAACCAGAAATTAATTAGTTAATCGTGAGACTGTTGGAAGGTTCCAGAATAATATGGAAACGAATTCTGATTAATTAAGTCGGTTCGGAATTAATTTAATTAAATTAATTTCGAAATTGCATAATTATTTTCGGCCACATAACTTTTCTTGAGGGAAAAGTCGAGTGGTTAAATCATCGGACCCATCAGAATTCAGAAGACACGTCATCCGACCAATCAGAATTGTGGAAATATTTTGGCAATTTTTTTTTAAAATTTTCGGCCCTATTTCTTTTCCAAGGGGAAAAGATTGGTGATGTGTTCTGGCCAATCACATTCAAGCATTGGCTCCTCCTTTCCACTATATAAAGAACCCCAAGGATGAAGGTCGAAGCATTCAGTTTTCTCTTGTGTCTTCCACTACTAAAAGGGTCGAGCATATAGTTAGGTTTTTGAGTCGAAGAGAAGTCGGAGCACGTTGTAAGTTCGCCGGAGCTTGGATTGTTGAAGTGCCTCTCAATCCAGGACGTAAGCCGTTGTATCTTGGGAGGCAGTTGCTACTACCGTGGGCACCATACCGGAGCAATCTGTCTTAAGGAAAGAGTTTCATAACTCGCCTCGGTTTGTCTTTATTTATGCACTGTATTTTAATTTTCTCAATCATTTATGTCAGATCTGTACGTTAGTTGCATATTTTGTTTGATCTATATCTAGTAGCTGTGTTACATTATATCTATCATATAGTTCTGTTAATTTATTAGATCTGCACCATAATCGATTTTATTTGCTAGATCTGAATAACAAAATTAGATTTTATTTCGAGTTATTATTTTCTGCATTTAATTTCCGTAATTATATCCGTGAATTACGGGTCTGTTCCGTAAATCACTCCACACACGTCACTTACGGCCAACAAGCTTAAGACAGAATTGTGAATTCGTGTGTTAGAGAATAATTTTTACGTGTTAAATTACAGATCTGCTAGATTGTTTAATTTATTTATATCCTGCTTCAGTTTGGTTGAGGCCAAACTGATAACTCTGTTTCTACTCTTTCTTCACATATACGTTCGTTTGAGGACGAACAGAACTTGATTTGTCGATCTTCTGTGTTTACAGAAATGGCAACAACTAAGCAAGGGGGTACCTCTGCTGTGCCTACTGCTGCACTTTGTGTCTACGGCCAACATATTCGGAAGCCTATCGGGTCACACACATAAGAACATCTAGCCGGATTAAAATGTGGTTATAGATGATAACCAAATAAGGAAAGAATTTATCTCGTACTATAAATGTTATAGTGGTAAATTAATATGGTGGTATTTATTTATTGTGAATAAATTAAATACAAGATATTAATTAAGTTGATTAATTAAATACACTTATATTGATAAGTGGCGCCACATATGTGTATAAGTTATACACTTGGATTGTGCAATTTAATTAATGATATTACCTATTATTAATATTAGATATTAATAAAATAAAATAATATTGATGTATTATGCATATGTGCGTGTGTACAATGGTGCAAGTTGGTGCTATGCATGCGCATGTGTGTATGTATATAATATATAGATTTATATGTGTTATTTATATATGTGATATATACACATGTGTAAATTGATTTATGGTAATAAAATAAAGATAGTCAATATTAGATATTGACAATATCTTGGAAATATTCAATATAAGATATTGACAATATCCTAGATTTATTTGATATGAGATATTATAATAAATGAGATAAATCAATCAATTATATTTTCCTTATTTTATTGGGAAAGGTTTTCTTCCTTTCTACTCTACTTGGGGCGCCACTTCTACTATAAGTAGGAGGTGGGTGTCAAGCTCTTTTGTACATCATAATTCCAAGAGCTAATAGTTCTTGTGTAAAATAGAGAGCATCCTATAGAGAGTTGGAGAGAGGGAAAAAGGCCGGTCTAGCAACCGGAGTTTTCCAATAGCAATCCATGATGGGATTCCGGCGGGCTGTTCGTGTGGACTAGCGGTAGAGGCCGAACACTTGGGCGGCTCTATGCAGAACTACTCTCCTTAGACGGTCAAAGCGTCGATCTTTTAGATCAACCAAGGTAACCACCGTCTACTATCTATTTGTTTATTGCTTAAACGAAGTCGATCTTGGGTCGATAGGAAATAAATTTTTGAATTCCGCTGCGTTCCCGCGTAGATTTCCTAACATGCACCTGCGCAGAACAATTCCGGACCTCAAGGGGGAAAACCGGAAAAGTTTGGTGGCTTGAACTACAAGAGGTGGCAACAGAAAATGCTGTTCTATCTGACCACTCTTGGCTTGGCTCGGATGCTGACTGAGGATCCTCCTGTCTTGAAGGAAGGAGATCATGCCTCTGTCACGGCTTTGGATGCTTGGAAGCACTCTGACTTCCTGTGCAAGAACTACATCCTGAGTTTTTTGGAGAACTCGATCTATGGGGTGTATTGCTCATAGAAGTCTGCTAAATCCTTGTGGCAGGCTTTGGAGAAAAAGTACAAAATCGAGGATGCTGGCTCGAAGAAATTTGCTGTGGTCAAATTCATGGACTACAAGATGGTAGACTCCAAGACTGTTGTCAGTCAGATTGAGGAGCTACAGGTAATCATCTCTGAGATCCTGGAGGAAAAAATGATGATTTGTGAACAATTCCAGGTTGCTGCTGTGATTGGAAAACTTCCCCACTCTTGGAAGGATTTCAAGAATTACTTGATGCACAAGCAGAAAGAGATGACTATGGAAGAGCTAGCAACGCGTCTGCGGATTGAGGAGCAGAACAAGAGGTCAGAAAGAAGCTTTCTGATGGGCCAGTCCAAGGCGAACTTGGTCGAAGTGAGCAACAAAGGCAAAAAGCGTAAGCAGCCTAATCAAGGTCCAAAAGACAATAAGAAGGTCAAGCAACAGTTCACTGGAAGCTGTTACAACTGTGGAAAGCCAGGGCATCGCCAAAGTGAATGCAGGTCACAAAAAAAGGTCAAGTCACATGCCCATCTTGCTGAAGTGGTGGCTGAAGGCATGCAGGAGATGAACCTGTCGGCTGTGGTTTCTGAATGCAACACAGTCGGGAATACCCGTGATTGGTGGATTGACACAGGGGCTACTCGCCATGTTTGCGCTCTGAAAGAGATGTTCTCTGATTATAAGGCTGTCGAGGGCGAACAGCTCTTTATGGAAAACTCTGCTTCTGCGAAGGCTGAAGATGTGGGAAAGGTCATACTGAAGATGACTTCTGGCAAAGAACTCACACTCAACAACGTGCTGCATGTCCCTGACATGCGCAAGAACCTTGTTTCTGGTGCTCTTCTGGTGAAGAATGGATTCAAGATGGTCTTTGGTGGGGATAAAGTAGTTTTATCCAAATTTGATATGTATGTTGGGAGGGGGTACTTGGTAGATGGTATGTTCAAAATGAATGTAATGACCGTTGTACCCAAATCTGTTGTGCCGAAAAAGGCTAATAAGATGACTACTGCTTCCGTTTACTTGCTTGAGTCTTCTTGTTTATGGCATTGTAGATTAGGACATGCTAATTATAAATCGATTCAAAAGATGATGAATCTAGATTTAATTCCCAACGTAAAAATTGATCCTAATCACAAATGCCAAATATGTGTTGAAGCTAAGTTAGCTAAAGCACCGTTTCCAATGGTTGAAAGGAACACAGAACCTCTAGATTTAATTCACACTGATATATGTGACTTAAAATTTGTGCAAACTAGAGGTGGTAAAAAGTACTTTATTACTTTTATTGATGATTGTACCAGATACTGTTATGTTTATCTGCTGAGAAGCAAAGACGAAGCTCTTGAAGCTTTTAAGGATTATAAGAATGAAGTTGAGAATCAACTTAGCAAACGGATAAAGAATGTCCGTAGTGATCGTGGTGGCGAATATGATGCACCGTTTAATGAATTTTGCTCTGGCGCCGGCATCATTCATCAAACGACAGCACCATATACACCTCAATCAAACGGTATTGCTGAGCGCAAGAACCGAACTCTGAAAGAGATGATGAATGCTATGTTGATTAGTTCGGGTTTACCTCAGAACTTGTGGGGGGAAGCTATCCTCTCAACGAACTCCATTCTTAATAAAATTCCTTCTAAGAAGAAGGATGAATCCCCGTATGAATTGTGGAAAGGTCACAAGCCTAACTACAAAATCATGAAAGTGTGGGGGTGTTTGGCTAAGGTTGAAATACCTAAACCAAAGCAAGTGAAGATAGGGCCCAAAACCATTGATTGTATATTCATTGGATATGCTCTCAATAGTAGTGCCTATCGGTTTCTGGTACATAAATCGGACGTCCCTGATGTACATGAAAATGTCATCATCGAGTCTAGGAATGCTGTGTTCTTTGAGGATATTTTTCCCTGTAAGGAGAAAGAAAAACAAGAAGCAAGCACGAGCAAGCGGACTTATGAGTCTGAAGAAGAGGGTGATCCTCAAGAACCTGAGGAACCTCGTCGTGGGCGAGGACTTCAAAGTCCTATGGTCCTGATTTTCTGACCTATATGGTAGAAAACGAACCCCGGACGTATGCAGAGGCTATGTCTACTCCAGAAGCTCCATTCTGGAAAGAAGCTATAAATAGTGAAATAGATTCCATCATGCAAAACCACACTTGGGAGTTGGTTGATCTTCCACCAGGAAATAAACCACTCGGATGCAAGTGGATCTTCAAGAAGAAGTTAAAGGTTGATGGTTCTATCGATAAGTACAAGGCTAGGTTGGTGGCCCAAGGGTTCCGACAGAAGGAGGGCCTTGACTTTTTTGATACCTACTCACCAGTGACGAGAATCACTTCTATAAGGGTTCTCATTGCTATAGCTGCAGTCAATAACTTGGAAATCCATCAAATGGATGTGAAGACTGCCTTTTTGAATGGTGAGTTGGAAGAAGAAATTTACATGAAACAGCCTGAGGGGTTTGTTGTTCCAGGGCAAGAGAGCAAGGTGTGTAGGCTCGTTAAATATTTGTATGGGCTTAAACAAGCACCAAAACAGTGGCATATCAGATTTGATAATGTTATGTTGTCAAATGGATTTAAGATTAACGAGTGTGATAAATGTGTCTACGTTAAGAACACACCTAATGCCAATGTTATAGTATGTCTATATGTGGATGACATGCTGATAATAGGAAGTACTCATGATATCATCATGAATACCAAGAAGATGTTGACAAGGAACTTCGATATGAAGGACCTAGGAGTTGCGGATGTGATACTAGGGATTAAGATCTCTAGATTACCCGATGGACTGGTGTTGTCACAAACTCATTATATTGAGTCTGTTTTGAAAAAATTTAACGTCATTGATGAAAGTCCAGTGAGCACTCCTCTTGACCTAAGTGTGCACTTAGCCAAGAATAGAGGTGAACCTGTGGATCAATTGAGGTATTCTCAAGTGATTGGAAGTCTGATGTACATAACCAATTGTACACGACCGGACTTAGCATGTGCAGTGAATAAACTGAGTAGGTTCACGAGTAATCCAGATCATAATCATTGGAAAGCCTTAAATAGGTTGTTGAGGTACATGAAGTACACTATGAGTCTGGGATTACGATTTACAAGATATCCAGCAGTATTAGAAGGATACTGTGATGCGAACTGGATATCAGACACGAAAGAGTCGAAGTCCACCAGTGGATACTTATTCACGATTGGTGGTGCTGCTGTGTCCTGGAAGTCTACTAGACAAACGTGCATAGCTCGCTCTACAATGGAAGCCGAGTTCATAGCACTGGATAAGGCTGGAGAAGAAGCTGAGTGGCTTAGGAATTTCCTAGAGGATATTCCGTGTTGGCCTAAGCATGTGGCTGCTATCAGCTTACACTGCGATAGTCAGTCCGCGATAGGAAGGGCACAAAGTAGTATGTATAATGGTAAGTCTAGACACATACGCCGTAGACACAATGCCATTAAATAGTTGATCTCTAATGGTGTGATTTCCGTCGATTATATAAAATCGAAGGAGAATCTTGCGGATCCGCTTACAAAAGGTTTAGCTAGAGATCAGATGTCAATTTTGACAACCGGAATGGGACTGAAGCCTATTACGCATGTTTCCTTGTAGTGGCAACCCAACCATGCTGACTGGAGATCCCAAGATCATGGTTCAAAAGGGACAACTAAGCTATGTGGAACAGTCTAGCACTTACCCATTCTGAGAGAATAAAAGTGCTATCTGCAGAGAGTGTGAGGTTAAGCAAAGCTTTTAATGATTCCTATATCTTGATACTCAAGTGGGGTAGGGCAGAATACCCTTGATAGGAGGTCACCTATGTAAGTGCGAAGTGGGGCCGCTTCTATGAGAATTTTGAGGCTTGAATTCTCTAAAGCACTTTCTGAAACCAAGTGTTGTCCAGGGCTGAGACGGACACAACCATGAGAACCGAAAGGTGCAAGGGGAAATATTGTGTGAGTGCTATTGTCTTGGTTTACACTAAAGGCTGAACAGTTCAAGACCTAGTTCACTGATTAGCCGAGTAAATCCGATAGTACATCACTAAGGCAGGTTCAAGGCCAGAAGCTACCTCTCCTGATGCAATATTTTCCCGTCTGACTTCTCTTCAGAGTCTGCATTTGCATTTGCATTAATTTTCATTCATGTGGGGGATTTTTGGAGATATCCCATGAAATGGGGTTAAAATGGTCAACTTTAGCGTGAATTTAGGATACGCTCCGGTGAGATTCACCGGGAGCTTATTACGTCTAAATATTCTACTCACGGAGTAGATAATGTTTGGCTTTGGAATCACTCGATTCGGATATCGGGTGAATGAGAAATTAATGCCTAAAGTTGGTTGAAAATGTGTTGGAGATAAGAGTTGAAGGGAGTACCTCAACTCAATATCCCACATTGGAAAGATGGGAGACTGGAGCTCCATATATAAGGGCTAGTGTGTGCTCTTATAAATGTGCCCCAAGGGGCAAGGCACTTTTGTGCGGGAGGGAGGACTTAGATATTTCCACACGCGCGCGCGCGCCGCCGCCGTCCGTCCGTCTCGGCTCGTGCTCGAGCTCGGCTCGGTTCGGGTCGGGTCGGGTGTTACTATTAAATTTTTGGACAAAATTTCCTTTGAAATTAACCAGAAATTAATTAGTTAATCGTGAGACTGTTGGAAGGTTCCAGAATAATATGGAAACGAATTCTGATTAATTAAGTCGGTTCGGAATTAATTTAATTAAATTAATTTCGAAATTGCATAATTATTTTCGGCCACATAACTTTTCTTGAGGGAAAAGTCGAGTGGTTAAATCATCGGACCAATCAGAATTCAGAAGACACGTCATCCGACCAATCAGAATTGTGGAAATATTTTGACAATTTTTTTTTTAAATTTTCGGCCCTATTTCTTTTCCAAGGGGAAAAGATTGGTGATGTGTTCTGGCCAATCACATTCAAGCATTGCCTCCTCCTTTCCACTATATAAAGAACCCCAAGGATGAAGGTTGAAGCATTCAGTTTTCTCTTGTGTCTTAGACTACTAAAAGGGTCGAGCATATAGTTAGGTTTTTGAGTCGAAGAGAAGTCGGAGCACGTTGTAAGTTCGCCAGAGCTTGGATTGTTGAAGTGCCTCTCAATCCAGGACGTAAGCCGTTGTATCTTGGGAGGCAGTTGCTACTACCGTGGGCACCATACCGGAGCAATCTGTCTTAAGGAAAGAGTTTCATAACTCGCCTCGGTTTGTCTTTATTTATGCACTGTATTTTAATTTTCTCAATCATTTATGTCAGATCTGTACGTTAGTTGCATATTTTGTTTGATCTTTATCTAGTAGATGTGTTACATTATATCTATCATATAGTTCTGTTAATTTATTAGATCTGCACCATAATCGATTTTATTTGCTAGATCTGAATAATAAAATTAGATTTTATTTCGAGTTATTATTTTCTGCATTTAATTTCCGTAATTATATCCGTGAATTACGGGTCTGTTCCGTAAATCACTCCACACACGTCACTTACGACCAACACTACCGAGGCAGAGTATCGGGCAGCCGCTGTAGCAGCTCAAGAAGTCACTTGGCTTGTGCAGTTATTGAGAGACTCACATCAGCCAGTTGACTACCCAGTGGATTTATATTACGACAATATATCATCACTACAACTAGCAGAGAATCCAGTATTTCATGCAAGGACCAAGCACATTAAAGTGCACTACCACTTTATTCGAGAGAAGGTTCTTCAAGATGAGATACAGATGATTCATGTGAAGACTGAAGATCAACTAGCAGATGTCTTCACCAAAGGTTTAAGCGGAAACAATATCACGGAATTCAGAAGTGCGCTTGGGATGCTTTCTAAATCATCACTAAAAGAAAATAGTCGGTGAGAGGGAGTGTTAAGAGTCACCAAAACTATTTTCTATAAAACTCTAGATAAGTCTACAAAGTAAATGAACCTACTTTTTCTAGAGTATTCTACCGATACTAGGACACCAATTGGCAGCAACTAGAAATTTCTAGGTACATTTCTTCTTGCTAGTTCCATGCCTATAAATAGGCATTGTGCTTTGACATAACACACAAGTCACTAAAAAGAGTCTTGTATCCCATTCTCTCCTTTGCAATATAAAAAGTCCTCTATTTAAATTAGTTTGTGTCTCATTCTCCAATATTCAATATTTGTCATTCAATCAAAGTTGTATCTTGGTTATCGATTAAACCACAACAGAGATCTCTATAAAAGGTATAAAAGTCTTTTTACGATTTTATATGTGTCTCGATAATTTTACTGGGTTATGTTTAATTAAATAGGGTCAAGATAAATGTTAAAGGGTATTTACGGTGTTTTAAACATGTAACTTTTAAAAGGGTATTTACCCTTTTAACCCAAACCCTATTCATTTCTTTTTCCCGACCCAAATTTCCTGCAAATGAGAGAAATAAAATAAAATAAAAAAGAGGAAGAAAGGGAGTCTTCCCTTTCCCGACCAAACCGGTTGTTGAAATCACAACTGATTACACCAAAATGTTTCACTTGATGAGAGCTTCGGTTTGATACAAGTTTCACACCGATCGGGTAAGAGTTTCGAAAACTCATTTTCAAGATCTAGATGTGTTTTTGAGCTCTTCCTAGCTTTATGATGTTTTAAAGGTTGTGATAATCGTAGAACCTTGTTTTGATTGAAAGTTTTCAAGTTGGTGGTTGAATCTTCAAGCTTTCTTCATGGTGTTCTTGTTGTTCTTGAAGCTCAAGTTTGAAGAATCATCTTTTGGTCTAAGGATTCGAGGTAAGGGGGTCTTCAATCAAATCTATGGATGTTATTAGCTTTGAATCTAGTCCATATCTTGTATAAATGTTAGATATTGTTGTTTTAAGTGTTAGAATCGAAATGGGTTCATTTTGTAACAATTAAAACACTAAATCCACAAATCTAGGTTGTTTAGAGGGCGCCAGAGCCTTTTAGCACGCGCCAAACATCATCAGAGACTTGCTGAACTATGCTTAACTCTTTAGCATGCGCCAGCTCCCTTTTACGCATGCTGAAGTGAAACATGGAGAATTGGGATGCTTTTGTTAGGGTTTAGCACGCGCCAATGCTCTTTAGCGCGTGACAAAGTTGAACAGAAATGGACAGGATGCATCTCGAGGCTCATAGCATGCGCCAAAGCTTGTCAGTGCACGCCAGTGTCGTCAGAAGGCCTTTTGCGTTCGCCAAAGTATGCCAACGTGCGCCAAAGTGCCTAGTTTAGTAGAATCATGTTTTTAAGCCCGTTTCAAAGCATTCCTTAGTTTAGAGACGTTTGTGGTGTGTTGTAAAGTTAAGTGTATGTGTTCTAGAGGCTTTGGCTCCGCACCGTGTCTCACGGGAGCATTGGAACACTCTACACTTAGCTTTACGAGATGTTGACTTGAGTTCAACATCGTAAATGTAACAGGATGAAGTTAAGGGTTCGGTTTCTATTGTATTCAGCTTAGCACCTTGTGGAGACCCTCTGCGGGAAGATACACAGGATCACCGGAAACCTTACTTCTTAGCCTCGTGGGAGATACACGGGATCACCAATATATCTGTGAAATGTGCTAAGTATTGTAATGTATAGTCCGTATAAGATCTAGTGGTCCTTAGGAAGTCTTTTTATGTGGAATGAACTTAGGTGGTTAGAATTAAACTCTTAAACACGTACTTGACTTCTCTAAAAGCTAAAACATGTTGGTCTTTGGTAAGACACGTTTATACATCACTTCACGGTATTATAACGCCTCCACCTGATCAGATATCTAACCGGGATCGCGTAATAATCCACATGGTTAACAACCGTGTCCATCAAAGGTGTTGAGGATATGTCTCGGTGCATTCTCACCCGGCAAAGTGTCCTTTGACTAACATGTAACAAATGTTTATTTGGTTGAGTCGACTTGTGAGTCTAGTAGAGTGTGGCAAGTGAGATAAATATACGTGATATTATGTTTGCTTGTTATTCATGTGCTATGACTTGTGTAGTTTCGGTGTTTCTACCCTTTGCTAAGTACGTTTGTATTAACCCTTTAGTATGTTGCTTTCCCACCCGAAAGGTGTTTTTGTTGTAGATTGAGTTTGAGATCGCTTAAGAGTGATTTTCAAAGATGCAGCAGTTGAAGTCTATCCTTTTTTTTAATTCCTTGTATTTATGGTATAGAATCTTCCATTTTCCTTTTGTAATAGTTTGAGATAGTTGACCTTTGTTTGTAAAGAAAGTGTTGTAATAGTTGAATTGAGGTTCAATCTTGTGTATTGTATTGTTTTGGGATGTTGTATTAGTGGCAGCCTGTGTTACTTGTCGATCGTTGTAAAAAACTTTTAAGCTTCCCAAGTCTATACTTTCATTTTTCTCTTGTTCTCTATTATTGATGATGTCATGATTACATATATAATCGATTTATTTTTAATTATACACGTGCCGAGCGTCCTTTTTCGGTTAAAGATTCGGTATCCGGATCAGGGCCATCACACTGACACAAATATATCTACAACTCTAATTAAACAAGGCACAATCCAACACAGCATAAAAATTCTCAAAATAATACATACTTTTTTTTGAACTTGTAATTTTATTAAAATGAGAAGAATTACAAGGTTCATGGGCCACTCCCGGCCTCCTCCCCAAAAGACATGTGTCCTACAATGTACTTCCCCCAACTCCTTAAAACCCCAGTGTAAAAAACCCGATGTGGAAAAAACCGGGTGCTAGAGAAAGAGTATGAGCCTCCGTAAATTGGAATAAACCACTAAGGAGTTAATCAAAACCAAAGTCTGGGAGATACAACTCCATAATAAAACTAAGAAAACACTAGTAGATAAAAGCAAAGGCTAAACCAAAAAACTCCAGCAAGCTTGATGTGTCCAATATTTCTTATAACATCACACAGGTAGCTTGATGACCTTCAATCATCCAAAATTACAACTTGCAAAATCTCCAGCAAGGTTAACAGAACCATCCAATGGCAATTGAACTTGGATCATTATATGTGCAAATATATATTACTTCTACACCCCTGTTTGCACTCTTCATTAGCAATGAAGAGTGCGTCCAAATGTAATAGTGTAATCAAACATCCTGCCAAAGAATGCAATGCAGCAAGACTACAAGGATCCATAGCTTAAAAAGATCCCCTCAGCTGCTGCTTTCTTTATGCAAAAGCCAAAACAGTAGAAGACCAGAGTTGATCTTGTCCCAAAGAAGAATAAATGCATATTTCACAGATGGCCGGAGATTGCTTCCAGAGTTAATAGCAGTATCAAGCAATTCTTAGTGCAGGAAATTGCAAATTGTCGCGAAGAATTAGAAGGCTCAAGATGCCAGGGAGCTTTGAACAGTCCAAATCTGCAGAGAGTTGAGTAGAGCTCCCCATTTTTGCAAGGTGATCTGCAACAACATTCCTTCTCTATGCACATGTGATATGGGGATATGATGTTCAAAGCCCTCAACTCATGGATATCATCCAAGTATTTCCAAGGGATGGCAGGACTACCAAGAATCATATTTACCAATAATACACACTTCAATTTCACTAAAATAAAAGAGATACAACTAATTTACTATACATTATCAAGCAATAAAGGAAACAAAAAAGACGTAAATGTCAGAACATTAATTGGGGTGGTGCATCCCAAGGAAAATAAAATAAAAAGAATACAAAGGATATCAAAGAAAAGAGAACAACCTAAAAATGATTAACTAAGAGGTTAACAACTATCTTCCATAAGGTCTTCTCATGTTTCCTCGATTTTAACATTATCCTTTATCTAAAAAATGTTAAAGGTGAGCACGACAATCTAATAAAGAAAATATAATTAAAAGTGAACAATTGTAGTATCTAAAAAATTACACTCATATTTCTCTTTTAATGCAATTATATTTTCAAATACCATAATTAAATGAGACATGTGAATATTGGGAATGGAGGGTGACGTAATTTAATGCATCATAAAATATTAACGCATTAATTTTGAAATCACTTTTGTTTATGGTATTAATCATTTTCTCTTTTTAATAATCAGGAAACCACTTTTGTTTTCAAATTAATATAAAATTCTCTTAAAAATTAGAAACCAGTTTTATTTTCCAAATTAACATTAATTTCCATTAAATGAAACAATTTAATTAAATAAGTGCAATAAGTGAAATAATAGTGTCCCTACGTGAAAGGTGATGTCAGATGATTCTATGGGTAAACGCCTTTGTCATTCCTAAATATAAAAGGTTTGTCATGTTTATCATGACCAAAATAATAAATAGTTTTTTATTGGAAAACTAACCGGCCTGGTTTTTATTTTAACCCACGTATAGGCACCTAAATACCGGTTGAACATCTGATAGAATTACATTGATCCAAAGACGTGGGGCACGTCATGGGATGTTGAGAATTTTTTTAGCACTCATATCAAAATAAGGGTATCTCAATACTTTGTTGGAGAAAATAGTGGAATTGAATTAAAGTGAATAAAAATGATTTTATAATCATTTTATTCAGACGACTTTGCAAGCTTAATTTGATTATATTCTTGTATAGAATATATACAATGTTTTGATAATTCTGAAAACTACGTAAGTCGTAGATGAATTCAGGATTTAGAATCATTCAATTCGGAGTACGAGTGAATGAGAAATTAACGCTTGAAGTCGGGTGTTTGAAAGAACTTTTGTTGGAAGTGGAAGTTGAAGAGTATTCAACTAAACTGTGTACCACATTGGAAAAAGAGAGAAATGTTTTCCAGTATATATGTGGGAAGAATGTTATATGTGGTATAAGCTCCTAGAAGAAGGAGAGATAGCGGGTTGGTTTTAGCGATCAGACGTTACGCTAAAATGGCCACACGCGCGCGCGCCGCCGCCGCCCGCCCGTGCCCGTGCCCGTTGACCGTTGACCGTTGACCTTGACCTTGACCTTGACCTTGGTCTTGGTCTTGGGCTTTGGGGAATGGGCATGAGGGCCCTAGGCCCAGGCCTGTGTTAAACTTTTTATACAAAAGTTAATTGGGCTTGGTCCAGTTCATAAACATTCTGATTGAGTGAAGATTGATTTCAGCTCGGTTCGGTTATCCAACATAGTTCGGTTCAGCAATAATTAATGGTTAATTCATTGCTGTAACTGATGAAACGGCCGTAATTAAGATGAGTTATGGTAATTCATTGTCTGTAACTGATGAAACGGCTGTAATTAATTCATTCCAGCCCAGCCCTCTCCTATATATAGCCTCCATATGGATTGAAGCTACATACACACATTGGAAATACAACACCGTAAAGCTTCATACATTCATATAGTTCTGAAGAAGTTGCATACGAGTTTGAAGAAGAGATTCTGAGCACTAGAAGAGTTCGTTGAAGGTTCGTGTAAGAAGTACCTCTATACGAATCAGTAATCCGAGTTATCCTGGGAGACAATTGGTTTTAACCAGGGTACACACCGGACCAAATTTGTCTTAAGGACAGAGTGTCCTACTCGTCTCGGAGTTATTGTATCCACCTTTATTTTAGTATATTTCATTTTTCATTTGTAATTCGTTTTATTTTCAATAAAATTGTTGTTTAATTCGTGTTAATTATTTTAATTGCGTTCGGGCTCCTACAGCTTAAGACAAATTTCGGAACCGATGTTCTGATTTTAACCCGTGCGTAATCGAAATTTTTTATACAATTTCTACTCAATTTTTCCGAGTTTAGACGAATTAAATAAACTTGTTTTAATCAGAATTCGATTCTGATCAGCTCGGTTCTGATCAGTTCGGCTCGTTTACTGATTGATTCGGCTTATTTCTGAATTTTCAGCTCGTTTACTGAACATTTCAGCTCTTATTCTGAACGGTTCAGTCTACTTCTGAAACTTCAGCTCGTTTTATAATTAGTTAAATCTTCCTTTTTGGTATCGGTTTCTGGTAAAATCGGTCCACTTCCTTTTTGGTATCGATTTCTGGTAAAATCGGTCCACTTCCTTTTTGGTATCGGTTTCTGGTAAAATCGGTCCACTTCCTTTTTGGTATCGATTTCTGGTAAAATCGGTCCACTTCCTTTTTGGTATCGATTTCTGGCAAAATCGGTCCACCTCCTTTTGGTGTTTTCTGGTAAAAACTACCACGTTAAAACAAGATTGAAATACAAACATTGTTGGAGAATCGAGTTGAAACAAACTCGAGCTTGTTCTGACGAGTCAAAACAATCTTCACATTGTTTTCTTTGGGTGAAAAACCTACGTGTTGTATTATCAGTTATCCTTTTCTGATAAAAGTTTATTTTCTGTCTTGAACAGAAATGGCATCTGATGATCAAATCACTCCTACTCCGGCTGGTGCGCCAAACGGAGGACAGTCTTCCCACACTTCGGGAATTATGACACAGACAACTACTGTGACTGGTGCTAACCACGAGAGGCCAGAGAAGTTCAACGGATCGAACTTCAAACGTTGGCAACAGAAGATGTTGTTTTACTTAACAACACTTGGATTAGCGAAAATGCTAACTGAAGATCCACCGGTGGTGCCACCTGAGACTGCTGAAAAGACAGCTTTTCTTGTAGTCGAAAACTGGAAGAATAGTGATTTTTTATGTAAAAATTACATTCTTAATGGTTTGGATAATATGTTGTATGGTGTATACTGTACGTATGACTCAGCTCAATCGTTGTGGAAAGCTTTAGAGAAAAAGTACACAACAGAGGATCTTTGGTGCCAAGAAGTTTCTTGTCAGTAGGTTTTTAAAGTTTGAAATGAACGATACTAAACCTATTGTGAAACAGGTGGAGGAGTTGCAAATTCGATATCTGAGATGATAACAGAAGATCCGAAAATCAACGAGAATTTTCAAGTGGCCTGTGTCATTGAGAAGCTTCCCGACTCTTGGAAGGAGTACAAGAGCTATCCGATGCATAAGAGGAAGCAGGTAACGATGGATGATCTGATTGTTCGCCTCCGTATTGAAGAGGACAATAGAGCATCTGAAAAGAGACGTTCTGAGTCGGTTGGACAAGCGAAGGCTAACGTCGCTGAGGTCAGAAATCAGAAAAGGAAGAAGCCTGAGAAATCGGTTAAGAAGACAGGGGAATCTTCAAGGAAGCCGACAGGGGATAAGCCAGCGCCATTCAAGTTTAATGGCAAGTGTCACAACTGTGGCAAACAAGGGCACCGTGCTGCGGATTGCCGATCAAAGAAGCCTTACAACCATAAGGCTCATATGGCTGAAACCGAGGATGATGACAATCTCTGCGCAATGGTGACAGAGTGCAACACTGTGGGTAATCCGAGACAATGGTTTGTGGACACTGGGGCCACTAAACATGTCTGCGCTGATCGTGATGTCTTCTCAACCTACAAGGCTGGAAATGGTGAGAAGCTGTGGATGGGCAACTCTGCTCAGTCAACCATTCAGGGAACTGGAAATGTGATTCCGAAGATGACTTCAGGAAAGAAGCTGACCCTCACAAATGTTCTCCATGTTCCTGACATACGCAGAAATCTGATATCTGGTGGTATGCTGAATAAGAATGGTTTTAAACTTTCATTTGGTAATGACAAGGTCATTTTGACCAAAAATGATATGTATGTGGGTAAAGGTTATTTTACCGAGGGTTTATTTAAACTCAATGTAATGGCTATTATGCCAAAGAATGTTGTGCCCAGTGAGGCTAATAAAAATGCATCTACTTCTGCGTACTTGATTGAGTCTTGTACTTTATGGCATAATCGTTTAGGACACGTTAATAATAAATCAATTCAAAGAATGATGAATTTGGATTTTTTACCTAAACTAAAAGTTAATCAAACTGAAAAATGCCAAGTCTGTGTTGAAGCTAAAATGACTAAAGCGCCGTTTCCATCCGTGGAAAGAAACACAGAACCATTAGAATTAATTCACACCGATTTGTGTGACTTAAAGTTTGTGCAATCGAGAGGCGGTAAAAAGTATTTTGTAACTTTTATCGATGATTGTACAAGGTACTGTTATGTATATTTGCTAAGTAGCAAAGATGAGGCTATCGAGGCATTCAAAAATTATAAGAATGAAGTTGAGAATCAACTTAGCAGACGAATCAAGAAGGTTCGTAGTGATAGAGGTGGAGAGTATGAATCGCCATTTGAAAGAATATGTCTAGATTCGGGCATTATTCATCAAACTACTGCTCCATATGCACCTCAATCTAACGGAATTGCTGAACGCAAAAACCGTACTCTGAAAGAGATGATGAATGCTATGTTGATTAGTTCTGGGTTACCTCAGAACTTGTGGGGGGAGGCCCTTCTCTCCGCCAATAAAATTCTCAACAGGATTCCGTCTAAAAAGATGGATAAAACTCCATATGAGATGTGGAAAGGCCACAAACCAAGTTATAAATACTTGAAAGTGTGGGGGTGTTTAGCAAAGGTGGAAGTGCCTAAGCCTAAACAGATTAAGATTGGGCCAAAACGATAGATTGCATATTTATTGGGTATGCTCATAACAGTAGTGCATATAGATTTCTTGTGCACAAATCTGACAATCCTGATGTGCATGTAAACACAGTCATGGAGTCAAGAAATGCGGTGTTTTTTGAGGATGTTTTTCCACATAAAGAAAGACACAATGAAGACTCAAATAAGAGAGTACACGAAAATGTGGGGGATAGTACTCCAGAAAACGAGGAAGTGGAACCTCGAAGGAGTAAGAGGGCTAGGACTTCAACGTCTTTTGGGCCAGATTTTCTAACCTACATGGTAGAAAATACTCCAAGGACATATGCCGAGGCTATGTCTAATCCAGAAGCACCTTTCTGGAAAGAAGCTATTAATAGTGAAATAGATTCTATTATGCAAAATCACACTTGGGAATTGGTTGACATTCCACCGGGAAGTAAAGCACTCGGGTGTAAGTGGATTTTCAAAAAGAAGCTTAAGGCTGATGGATCTATTGATAAGTATAAGGCCAGGTTGGTAGCCAAGGGTTATCGACAAAAGGAAGGTCTTGACTTCTTTGATACTTATTCACCAGTAACGAGAATCACTTCTATAAGGGTTCTTATTGCTCTTGCTGCAGTCTATAACTTGGAGATCCATCAAATGGATGTTAAAACTGCATTTCTAAATGGTGAATTAGAGGAAGAGATATACATGGAACAACCCGAGGGGTTTGTGGTTCCAGGGCAAGAGCACAAGGTGTGTAGACTCGTTAAGTCTTTGTATGGACTGAAACAGGCACCCAAACAATGGCATCTAAAGTTTGATCAAACTATGCTATCTAATGGGTTTAAAATTAACGAGTGTGACAAATGCGTCTACATCAAACAAACACCTAATGCTTATGTGTTAGTGTGTTTATATGTTGATGATATGCTGATTATGGGAAGTACTCATGATATCATCATGAATACCAAAAAGTTGCTGACACGCAATTTTGATATGAAGGATATGGGACAAGCGGATGTAATTTTGGGGATTAAAATCTCCAGAATATCTGAGGGACTAGTATTATCACAGTCTCACTACATTGAATCCGTTCCGAGGAGATTCAATGTTTTTGATGAAAGTCCTATGAAAACACCCATTGACTTAAGTCTTCACTTGGTCAAAAATAAGGGTGCGCCTGTGTCTCAGTTGAAATATTCACAGATTATAGGGTGTCTAATGTACATAACCAACTGTACTAGACCTGATGTTGCGTGTGCTGTGAACAAACTAAGCAGGTTTACAAGTAATCCCAGTGAGGATCATTGGAAAGCACTGATGAGAGTACTCAGGTACTTGAAATATACAATGAACCTGGGATTACGTTACACAAGATATCCAGCAGTATTAGAAGGATACTGTGATGCAAACTGGATTTCTGATTCTAAAGAGTCAAAATCCACAACTGGATATATCTTTATGATTGGTGGTGCTGCGGTGTCCTGGAAGTCCACAAAGCAGACATGCATATCTCGTTCCACAATGGAAGCCGAGTTTATTGCACTGGACAAAGCTGGGAAGAAGCGAGTGGCTTCGAAATTTCCTAGAGGACATTCCTTGTTGGACAAAACCGATTGCTCCTATTAGCATACACAGTGATAGTCAATCGGCTATACACCGAGCACAAAATAGTATGTATAATGGTAAGTCTAGACATATACGTCGACGACATAATACCGTTAAACACTTGATCTCTAGTGGTGTGATTTCCATCGATTATGTAAAATCGAAGGAGAATCTTGCGGATCCGCTTACTAAAGGTTTACCTAGAGATCGGATGTCAATTTTGACACTCGGAATGGGACTTAAGCCTATTGAAAGTTAAGTTTTGTAATGGTAACCCTACCATGTTGACTGGAGATCCCAAGATCTTGGTTCAAGGGGACAACTAAGTTATGAAGCTTTCGATGAACACTTTCCCATTCTGTGAATAAAAGTGTTGTCTGCCAGAGTGTGAAGGTTAAGTGAAAACTTTTAATGATTCCTATAACTTGATTAAATTCGAGTGGGGTATGGCAGAATACTCTTGATAGGAAGTCACCTATGTAAGTGCGAAGTGGGGCCGCTTCTATGAGAATTCAGAGGCTAGAATTCTTTAAAGCACTTTCTGAAACCAGGTGTGATTCAGGGCCAAAATGAATCCAGTCATGAGAACCAAGTACAGTGCTAAGGGAAATATTGTGTGAGTGCTATTGTCTGGTTCTACACTAAAGGCTGAACAGTTCAAGACTTAAGTTCACCGAATAGCCGAGTAGATCCGATAGTACTTCACTAGGGCAGGTTCAAAGCCGGAAGCTACCTCTCCCGATGCAATGTTTTTCTGCCAGAATCTCTTCAGGGTCTGCATTTGCATTAATTTCCATTCATGTGGGGGATTGTTGGAGAAAATAGTGGAATTGAATTAAAGTGAATAAAAATGATTTTATAATCATTTTATTCAGACGACTTTGCAAGCTTAATTTGATTATATTCTTGTATAGAATATATACAATGTTTTGATAATTCTGAAAACTACGTAAGTCGTAGATGAATTCAGGATTTAGAATCATTCAATTCGGAGTATGAGTGAATGAGAAATTAACGCTTGAAGTCGGGTGTTTGAAAGAACTTTTGTTGGAAGTGGAAGTTGAAGAGTATTCAACTAAACTGTGTACCACATTGGAAAAGAGAGAAATGTTTTCCAGTATATATGTGGGAAGAATGTTATATGTGGTATAAGCTCCTAGAAGAAGGAGAGATAGCGGGTTGGTTTTAGCAATGACGTTACGCTAAAATGGCCACACGCGCGCGCGCCGCCGCCGCCCGCCCGTTGACCGTTGACCGTTGACCTTGACCTTGACCTTGGTCTTGGTCTTGGTCTTGGGCTTTGGGCTTTGGGGAATGGGCATTCTGGGCCTGAGGGCCCTAGGCCCAGGCCTGTGTTAAACTTTTTATACAAAAGTTAATTGGGCTTGGTCCAGTTCATAAACATTCCGATTGAGTGAAGATTGATTTCAGCTCGGTTCGGTTATCCAACATAGTTCGGTTCAACAATAATTAATGGTTAATTCATTGTCAGAATTGATGAAACGGCTGTAATTAAGATGAGTTATGGTAATTCATTGTCAGAAACTGATGAAACGGCTGTAATTAATTCATTCCAGCCCAGCCCTCTCCTATATATAGCCTCCATATGGATTGAAGCTACATACACACATTGGAAATACAACACCGGAAAGCTTCATACATTCATATAGTTCTGAAGAAGTTGCATACGAGTTTGAAGAAGAGATTCTGAGCACTAGAAGAGTTCGTTGAAGGTTCGTGTAAGAAGTACCTCTATCCGAATCAGTAATCCGAGTTATCCTGGGAGACAATTGGTTTTAACCGGGGTACACACCGGACCAAATTTGTCTTAAGGACAGAGTGTCCTACTCGTCTCGGAGTTATTGTATCCACCTTTATTTTAGTATATTTCTTTTTTCATTTGTAATTCGTTTTATTTTCAATAAAATTGTTGTTTAATTCGTGTTAATTATTTTAATTGCGTTCGGGCTCCTACATACTTAACCTAGACTCATCTGAAATGCATAAAGCAAATTATCATGACATTCATCTAAAATTACTAGATGGCATAAAATAAAATAATAATTAATATAATGTAAAAATAAA
Source organism: Gentiana dahurica var. dahurica (assembly GCA_024500145.1). NCBI lineage: Eukaryota > Viridiplantae > Streptophyta > Magnoliopsida > Gentianales > Gentianaceae > Gentiana > Gentiana dahurica. Next base: position 117,913,455 of record CM044899.1, on the reverse strand, counting down.
TGCAAACCAGACTATACATGATCGTGTATTGTGTACAGAGCAAAAACTGACAATCTACTAATGGAACTGGTAACTAGTTTTACCGTTCTAGCAGTACCAGATCGTTGACGGGTCAACAGCCAGGCCGCTGGGTCGAAAGTAGGGCCGCTGATTCGGTGGCAAGTTGTTGCCTTATTGGTCATACCGCAACCTCGGCAATCCTTGTCCCCATAATTTATACATATCGATTAACTTTTCTAGTAAATTATCAACTCGAAATCTTGAACTGAATAATTAATTACATGAAATTAAGAGAAAAAATTTCATCAATTAAAATCATAAAACTCACCTAGCCCTTCAATTATATAATCTTTATCTCTGACGGATACCAACTATGAAAAGGATTCAAACACTGCTGCTATAGAAGATGATATACTAATAAAAACATAAATGTACGGTTACATAAAGCTAAAGGTCACATCCTTCGAGGTACATACGAAACCCAAGATTTAAAAGAAATAAAAGACATTAACTTACGAGAATTGCAGATGCACGCGGTGGTTACTGCTCTGAATTTTCTAGATCCGCATGTTGTTGATCAACTGCGAAGAATGAACGATTAGTTTGCAAATATATATATATATATATATCTACGGTTTAAAAAAGTTGTAGTAGGATGTAAGATGTATAATTATGTTTTCTAAGGATGTTTTCTTGAATCACTGAGTTTTGTCAAACATAGGTTTTAAGGATACATGACTACGCTTTGTCTACGTGTTTTGATATAATAAGGGGAAGGTCAGGATACGGCGTTGTACGAACCTTTTCCGAATATTTAATAAAAAGCTTCATTTACTAAAAAGACAGAAATTTTTTGGAATCAGGCCGAGCCTTCCGTATCAAGGCCGAACCCTCCGTTTCAGGGCCAACTCTAAGAGCAGTCCCAAAACTAATCCAAGCAACTCAAATACAACATCAATATGATGTAAAACTACAGGAAAAAAAATATAAAACAAACAAAATTTATCATTTTACCAAGTTATCAAACGAATCGATCAATATTCTTGGTCTAACAGAGAAATCGCCCGAAATAAGTCCAACTCGCTAACATACACAACATAGCTATCAACAATCAAGGGCCGGTGGATTCAGAAATTTTATCCAGTGAGGTCATCGAATTTTAAAACTAAATTTTTATCCAGAAATTTGTTCCAGTTGTGTTATAAGAGCCTAAAATTATATTTTAAACTACAAAACGACATTTTTCAAAAACAAAACTACATCATTTTAATACTAAAAAGAAATTCCCGGTTCTCAGTTAGGTCACGTGACCCCACTATTCTCAACATAGATCCGCCACTAAACAGCCAACAGAGTGTAAAATAACGGAAATTTTATGGCGGTCAATGACCAATTATGACTTGGTGATTCAGGACCAATAAAAATCCAGAAAAACACACGGGGCCCAATCGTGTAAAATATAAATGTCATGCTTTTATAAATTTGCCCCTCTATTATGAATTCCTATTGGAGGACCAAGTATGACATGGTGGTTCTGTACCACCATAAAACTACCGGTAAAATAATAATGCTTGCGACATCAGCTTCCAAAATAATCAAAAAACACTAATACAAAGTTATGATTTGACCAAATTATTACGCGACATCGAGCTATCATTTATGATTATATGTTCCTCTAGATAGGTACACATATTAAAAATAATCATTAAATTTTGAGATAATAGTTAAAATGCCCATCTTCAACTTTGTTTCATTTTTTTCTCAAAAAAAAAAAAAAAAAAAAAAAATACTTTGTTTCATTTGTATTGAAAGTTAAAAACGTAATTGTTACGATTCGTTTTAAAAACGTAATTGTTAGTGTTTGTAAAAAGAATCTTGTTGGTTAAGGTATTACTACGCGATAAATTTATTTAAAAATGAGCTGAGGCTTGCAAGATGAGATAATTTTTATTTTGGCCGGCTAAAATGAGAGAGAATATAAAATATCAGATTTTGTTCAAAACATTATTAATTTAATATACATCGAAATTGTCCGTTACGGCGTTACATAGGGATGGCAATGGGTCGGGTAGGGGACGGGTTTAGCTCTACCCGACCCATACCCACTCCTAAATTTTTTTACCCATACCCGACCCATACCCGAACGGGTATAAATAAAATCCCCCCATACCCACCCCCAACGGGTAACGGGTAGGGTACGGGTACCCAACTTTTACCTGAACATGTATAAATAATTTTTTTCTACGCCGCGGTGACACCTGCTGAGATAATTAACCCTGAAATTCTACTGCTAATGTTTTTTAGTTTTTTAGTTTTTTTATCAGTTCTACTAACGTTAGGTTTAGGTTTTATTTATTTGGGACATTCGATTGGGTAGAATACATATCGGGTGGGTGACCTCAAAGAAAAAGCTACGGGTAGGGTAGGGTACATGTCGGGGAATGGGTCGGGGACGGGTAGGGTAAGGTTTTATGCTATACCCGATACCCGACCCGATACCCGAACGGGTACAGAAATTTTACCCATACCCGACCCATTACCCGAATGGGTAGTTGAAAATCATACCCGAACGGGTAGGGTAACGGGTAGGGCAGGGTCGGGTTGGGCGAGATTGCCATCCCTAGCGTTACATACTATAAAAACGTTATCGATCTTGAATTTCAATCACCCATCATCAATTAGTTAGCATTAAAGAAAACTGCAGTCTGCTTTTGAATATTGTTTTGAAGGCTGACGGAAGTCGGACCTACGCTCAACATGTGTCATCCCTTTATTGGCAGAACATTAAATGATGACAGTTTTGTTTTGAAAAACTTGGCTTGTATCATGTACAAACAAACGCAGAAGTAGTTTATTTAAGGGAGCTTTGTCGAAATACCACTCTTAAGAAGTGGTAATTGACAGACTACCACTCTATTTGTCAAAATACCACTCCGTTTTTCGCGTTTGCATTGTTTCTGGCAGCCTTCTATACCCTAATTGGGAAGGGGAACCCCAATAGGGGATTTGTGTACCTTAAGATCGTGCACATTCATGAAAAAAATCTCCGGATTTGTATAATTTAAGATCGTGCAAATTGGCTTAAAGTGGTATATTGACAAATAGCACACAAAATGGGTGGTACTCTGGAAAAAAATCCCGTTATATTAATAATAAAAGTAGCCACTGCTTTAAATCTAGATTTTTTTTTTTTTTTGAGCGGCAAACATTTAAATTTTTCAGCAACAAAAAAAAAAAAAAATATCTAGACATTGTAGATCGTATTTTTTACTTCCTTTTTATTGTTTACTTATTACTACCTCCGTCCCACAAAAAGTGTCCACTTTTTGTTGGACACGGAGATTAAGGAAATAATTAATGTGTTGGATTTTAAGAATGAATAGACAAATATACCCTTAACTAATCATAAATGCTTGTTTTGGAATATGAAAGGATTATGGAAAATTAAATGTTAAAATAGGGGTATGATTGGAAAAAATGTATTTAATGATGTATTGGAAATTTAAATGGACACTTTTTATGGGACAATTCATTTTTCCGTTATGGACACTTTTTGTGGGACGGAGGTAGTAATTCTTTAGTCAGACATCTACATTTTTCTTTAACATTAGCATTTTTATTACAAAGAGCTAAGACTAGCAAGATGCAAAGCAAAAGTCAAGCATTACAAAATCTACATATTTTAAATATTTTGCATTCTAATTTGTATATTGTTGTTACTTGTTATTAAGTTAATTTGATAGGTGTTTCATTTTATTTTTTTTGTTATACCTTAATAATCAGCACTTGATGTTGTAAATGACAACAATAGTATTTACACTGTGGCGGTGTTTATACGGTCCGGGAAGATGATGAAACCTGTGAAAGTATTGAAAAGCTATGGAATCTGAAGGACGATTTAGACTGTAACAGTATCAAGGCAGGAAGTGGTTATTGTGTGAAGGAGCCCTATAGTCCTGATTCTTGATGTGCTAAGAAGATCGAGTCCTGGTCGATCCCCTTCAGTGATCATCCTACGTACAGTGAAAAGTCTAGTGACACCCGACTAGATCATTTTTCTCCGATCCCTTAGTTATTTCTAAGATTCTTGGGTCATTTAGAAGTTTTATATATGATCAGTGATGTTAAAATCACTGGATAGCAAAATACACTTTGTCCGATGTAAAAAACAAGGTATATATTGGAGCAAGGTAAACGCCAATTTCATCACGAACCAAGACTTTGCTTAAAGGGGCCAAACTGTATAGTCTTTTAGGATAATCTCCATGTTAATCAGTTGCGAAGTGGCCACTGATGAACAAGGAGATTATCCTAATACACTATACAGTTTGTTCCCTTTTAACAAAGTCTTGGTTCTTGATGATATTAATGGCGTTTCCTCCTTGTGCGTGTATATGTAATAACATCGAGTATATAGTATACTCCTCCTTGAGATATTCGATTCCCATACTTTTCAGTCTGTGGTTTTCCGTGTACCAACCTTTTTCTTTGTTTTCTTTTGTGTGTGTGTGTGTTTTATCTTCATATATATATATACACACGTTGTTTCTTATCAAATGCTTATACACAAGCGTCTATTATTTATCTAGCAAGAGAAATTTTTCTATAGTTTCTTGATGATGTTGGAAATCACCTACAGGTCCGAATAACCTCTAGGACTATTCAAACAAGAACAAAGACAATGGGGATCGTGATTTGTGTAAGATTAAGACTGAGCCTGAGATTTAGTTTTTCTCAAGTTGCCTACGTATCCAATGGAGAAATTGTAATCAAGTCATTCGTAGTTCCTTAGGGCTGATTATATAGGGAGGCGTCTCACCTCTTTTCTTGTCAAACAAGTCGTAGAGTCCTTAAACCCTAAGGATCATCACGTGCTTATCTCTGACAAGAGATAATTATGATTATATTCGAATTATAGGATTTCCTTCCGGTGATCCAGGGATTCTCCTACAATATAGGCACATGTGTTATTTACCACTTAAGGAAAGAGCCAGTCGGCTTTTGGTGGGCTCCTCAGGTCGTCTCGACCTGAGTCACGAGTCCTACCTCCCGACCTGGCTGAGCTGCGCTGCCGTGTGATAGCCAGACAGGTAATGGGCAGACCTCCCTCCTGGGGTAAGGTCCTAATATTGTAGGGCTCCTGGCCCTTCAAGCTTCCCCCTATCTTTCTTCATCATCCTTGGGATGTTGTAAGGGTGACACGTGGCCAGGTCTATTAATACCATCGTCATAAGCCCCCCAGGTCTGGCCAGACTACCTAGGAGCTGGGCGGACCTGAGACCAATCCTGGATGTTCCAAGATGACAGGCCTGTCCTGACACGTGTCTCTACCACCGTTTAGGTTGTCATGGCAAGTGCGAGAAACGAGGCGTTTTTAACATAATAATGGGGCGGTTTCTCCAAGATTTATCTTTGGGTTTATAACTCCCCAGTCTCATCACGTCCTTTCAGCTATCACTTCTTTAAATCAAGCGTGAAGCCGGGACGATTGCCATTCCATTCTTCAATTTCTCCGATCTCTTTTTTCAAGTAAGCTCTCTCTCTTCTCTTTCTCTTCTAAGTCTTTTCGGTTGTTAATGAGCGAAACTGTAATCCTTACTGATAGTTCCATTGAGGCCTTATTTGAATCGGAGCCAGAATTAGAAGAAGTAAGTGCCCCCACCGGAGTTAATTTCGAGAGGCCTGCCCTCACCTTTTTCAATCCTCCCCCTTCTTCCTCATCTTCTAGATTCGTCCTTACCCTTAAGGCATTCATGGCTCTAAAATCACAGGCGGCCTGCCATGGTATTGATACCAAGCTAACTGCAGCGGATTTGACCCGTATTTGTAAGCAATATAACCTGGTGAACCCGCTTTTCAAACCTACTATCCCGGCTCCTGGTGTTTATGCCTATCAAGCTCCGGCCGGGTACTACGCCGTCTACAGAGAGCAGCTTTTATGCGGTTTAAGGTTTCCGATCTGTCCGGCCGTTTTAGCCGTCCTGGAGCATTACGATCTAGGGTTGGCCCAGATCGTGCCTAATGGAATAAGGGCGATAGTGGGTTTCGCCATTTGGTGTAGATGTGCCTGCATCCCCTTCAAGGTCCAAACATTTCGCATGTTCTTTCAGCGTAAACAGGTGCCGGGACAGGCTGGGTACTACTGCTTCCCACGTCGGGGGGATTTCATGCCTGACGTTCAATTCACGGAGCCAGGGGAGACTTCGTACAAAGGTTGGAAAACCAGATTCTTTTTTATCTGTCCCGAGGTGACACGGAACCTGGGTAGGTGGAACTCCTCGGATCAGGACAGCGATCCCCGGCCAACTGACGTGGATAGGAAACTTCTAGACGACATTCGCAAAAGCGGAGTGTATATCAGGGAGAAAAAGTATTCTTCTGAGTTAATTTTGGCTGCCCAGTTGCCCACTGCGGGTCCTGACCCATATAGGGAGTTAGATAAGGAGGAGTACAAGATATGTAGGGCTTTAATACTTGCTTTGTGCCCTGCTTTATCATCTGTAAAATATTTTCTAACACCTCTTATTGTTCGCTCTGGCAGTGTCTTCCTTTGCTGATCTTTTGGAGGACGTGAATGATGATGTGGTTCCTCCGGTCAACCTTGAAGAGCCTAACCGGGAGACTGAGCTGCAGGAAAACAGAGAGCCGGAACACCTCCGAGTTGCTGGGACTGTCCTGACCCCCACCTCAGCCCAACTCTTATCCGGACAACCAGATGACTCCTCTGGGGATGTGGAGCGGATAGATGTGGATGAAGACCGGGAGGAAAGAGAAGACGCGATTGAGCCCAGCCGGAGGAAGAAGGTAGTCACCTCCTCGACCAAGAAGGGTCGGTCAAAGAAAAGGAAGGCGGCTCGCCAGACCATAGAGAACGTCGAAGATTCTCCTGAGGAGCAACCTTCCCCAGGACATAATCGGTTGTACGAGCTGTCGGACCAAGACCTCGCTGCGGTGGTAAGTTCCTGAATAAATATGTCTGTCATTCTTATTTGTCTTTCCTCCTCTTTACCTTTTCTTTGTATTTTGCAGGGAGCTCAGGTCGGTCAGGAGTTCCTGGATCGCCTTGCGGAGTCTGCGGCGAGCAAGGAGGCTCTCCAGGGAACAATTGAGGAGCTCCGAGCGAGTCGTGACAGGCACAGAGAAGCCTCCAAGACTAAGGACCAGGAGATTGCGGCTCTGAAGAAGGAACTGGTCGAGACTCGGACCAAGTGCACTGCTGAACTCCAGGCCAAGCACGATGAGTATGTAGCGGAGAACTCTGAGCTCGGGCAGGCGCTGGCCAAGGTCCGGGCTGAACTCACTACTCTGGAAGCTTCTCTTCCTGCTCGGGATGCCCGAGTTGTGCATGAGTATAAGTCCTCCGATCATCTAGCCGGAGCTCTGAAGGTCTTGCTGAACCCTGTCATGCAACATGGGTATACAACGGGTGTGGACGAGGCAAAGGAACAACGTCCTGAGCTGATTCTCTCTGACCTTGTGCATTATCGTTCCATGTACAAGGAAGGAGCAGGTCAGATCTACGATGACCGGTTGAGGGAGTTTAAGGCAGGTGAAGACATCGGGGTCAAGTATGCCCGACGTCGTCCGGCTTCTCAGAGCTCTGTGGCTGCCCCATCTTCAACGGAGCAGACTCCTAGAACCCAGACCTGATTATTTCTCCTTATGCTATTTTTGTTTTCTGTTTGAAACTTACTTTGAAACTTTTTGTCCAAGTTCATGTATGTCTTATGCTTTGTGGTGCCCTGCCCACTATGCTTTGTACTTTGACTTCACTCGGTTTATTTTGGGTTTAAATATTCGCATTCTGTCCTATTCTATCTTACAGATGTCCCCTTCCCCCCCAGTATGGCATGCATTACTGAAGGTTTGAATGACATACTAAGTTTTGATAAAATCCTGTCCTGTATGCAGTTAAATATATTCTGGCCTGACCTGCAGACTGAGAAGGTTTGTCTTTTGCAAATCTTCTGAGTATAACATGACTCGGTAAAAAACCCTGTCCTGGCTTGAGGACTCGGGAAGCTTGTGGTATTCAAGCTTTCTGAGTCTGACCTGCAGGACACAGTTAAAAACCCTGTCCTGGCTTGAGGACTCGGGAAGCTTGTAGTATCCAAGCTTTCTGAGTCTGACCTGCAGGACTCAGTTAAATTCTGGCCTGACCTGCAGACTTAGGAGGTTTGACTTTTGCAAACCTTCTGAGTATAACCTGACTCAGTTAAAAACCCTGTCCTGGCTTGAGGACTCGGGAAGCTTGTGGTATTCAAGCTTTCTGAGTCTGACCTGCAGGACTCAGTTAAATTCTGGCCTGACCTGCAGACTTAGGAGGTTTGACTTTTGCTAACCTTCTGAGTATAACCTGACTCAGTTAAAAACCCTGTCCTGGCTTGAGGACTCGGGAAGCTTGTGGTATTCAAGCTTTCTGAGTCTGACCTGCAGGACTCAGTTAAAAAAAATAATAATCGCATTATAGAGTATAACAATATATAACACGAAAGAATCATATTTTATTAGAAATCAAAGGTGTTTGACAACACTTTTATTGAAAAAGACGACATAAAATAAAAAGATAGAATCAGGCCTGGATTCGTCTCAGGCATAAAATTTTCTAAGGTTGCTGGCATTCCAGCTTCTTGGTACGGTCTGACCACTCGCATTAGCTAGCTGGTAGGCACCCTTGCCGTGTACTTTTACCACCCTGTACGGGCCTTCCCAATTCGGGTCAAGTTTCCCCTGGGGACCCTGTTTGCTGGCCTCGTTCTTCCTCAGCACCAAATCTCCTTCTTTGAAGTACGAATGCTTAACCTTGGAGTTGTAATACTGGGATATTCTTTGCTTATACTTGGCCATCCGGATATAGGCCACTTCCCTGGCCTCTTCCAAATTGTCCTTGGCGTGTCTGAGCTCGATGTTCTGGTCTATGCTCGAATGGTGCTCGGTCCTCGGGGAGGGGAGCCCTATTTCGGCCGGAATAACCGCTTCACAGCCATAAGCTAGGGCAAAGGGAGTTTCTCCGGTAGCCGAGTTTGGAGTTGTTCTGTATGCCCAAAGGATGTTTGGCAAATGTTCGACCCATGCTTGTCCCTCTTCTTCCAATCTCTTTTTCAACCCAAACTTGAGCTGCCTATTTGTCTGCTCTACCTGGCCGTTGGCCTGGGGGTAACCGACAGAGGTGAAATGTTGGACTATACCCAGCTCAGCACACCATGACCTGACTGTCTTGTCTTCAAATTGTGTTCCATTATCCGACACCAGGATCTTGGGTATCCCGAAACGACAGACTATGTTCTTCCACAAGAATTTCTGTATAGCCTTCCCAGTGATGGTGGTCAAGGCCTCGGCCTCCACCCATTTAGTAAAATAATCAACGGCCACAACAAGAAACTGTAAGTTACCTGGAGCTCAGGGAAGGGGTCCAACCAGGTCTACCCCCCACTGATAAAAGGGCCAAGGAGAGGCCAAAGGAATCATGCTCTGCGCTGGCTGGTGGGATAAGTTATCATGCACCTGGCATGACTTGCACCTCCTGACCAGCTCGTTTGCATCGCTTTGCATGGTTGGCCAGTAATATCCAAACAAGCGGCATTTTCGAGCCAGTGTCCGGGCTCCTGCGTGGTTTCCACAAATGCCGAGGTGGATTTCCCTTAGTAGATAATTCCCTTCCTCCTGGGTAGCGCACCTAAGCCATGGTGATATAAACGATCGTCTGTATAGGACATTACTAAAAAGAGCATACCTGCCTGCTTGTAACTTGATCTTCCTGGACTGAATTTAGCATGGACCGCCTGAAGGTTTGGGTAAATTTGCAGAAGATTTATGGGGAAATCAACGGGAAGAAAAAAAAAGATGTCGGAGAAGACGGGTGAACCGGAGGCTGAAGGGAGGTTGAGAAGGATCGAAGAAAAAGGGGCAAAATTAGGAGTTTAGTCCTCTAACTTGATCTATTTTGGATTTTAGTCATTCTGGTGCTCCGGTGAGAAAAAATGGTCCTCTAACTTGTATATTTTTTTGAAAAATAGTCCTATCTACCGGAAATAACTGATTGGGCACCGGAATTTTTAAAAGACGCTTACGTGGCTGCCACTATGCTACCACATTGAATCCTACGTGGCTACATACCCCATTTCACTTTAAAAAAAGGATTTATCCTTCCAATTTCCCCCAATTTCATCCGTCCAAATCTAATTCCTAATTTACTACTTTGCATTTCCCGTCTAATCCTCTTTCATCTTCTTCCTCCATTTACTACCTCACATCGGGTCATTACGTTTCCGATGGGATCGAATAAAATCAAATGATCAAAGGCAAGACCACCAAAACTCACAGCATCAACATCATCAGGGCCGGCCCTATAGTGAGACCAGAGAGGCTGCGGTCTTAAGCCCAACGGTGCCGGGAGGGCCCAACGGTACATGTTTCGTTAAAAAAAATCTGTGTAGATTCAATCCGATCCAACCGTTTATCTCATTAATGTTCTACCTACACCTGTCCTAAATCACAAGTCACCTGATGAGATTCTTTACAAAAAAAAAAAACCTGAATATAGTCTCCTAAAAATCTTTTGGTGTTCCTGTTTTCCATATCTTAGACCGTATAATCACCATAAGTTTCAATTTCATAGTAAGAAGTGTGTCTTCATTGGCCCTAGTCACTCACACAAGGGGTACAAATGCCTCAGTCCTTCTGGCAGGATATATACCTCAAGACATGTTAAATTTAATGAAAATGAGTTCCTTATCAGGACTTGCACCCACACGCATCTGGCCCTAAACTTTCTGTTCCAGCCTCCTCAACCATTAATCCTATCATGTCTTTTAACCTCCCTGCACATGCCTCTACCACTGATGAGGACCATCTGGAGACCAGTCCTACCACTTCACCTGCTGATGTGCCTACTTCAACCCCATGTATGATATCCTACTCCATATCCTAGTCCCATTTCAAATCTGCACTCACCGCTTAACAGCTCTCATGGTTCAACTAGCTCTTCCTCATCTTCACCACAATGCTCATCTCCCACTACAAATGAACACTCACCACATAGTGGTTCACTTGATTCAACCAACTCTCCATCACCTTCACCACAGTCCTCATCCTCATCACCTAATTCACCTTCACCCCCAAGACACACAATGCAAACTAGATTGAAAAGTGGCATTGTTAGACCTAAAAAAACTTCACCCTCTCTGCCACACAAGAATCTCCTCACCATACTGAACCAACTTCTGTATCTGAAGCATTAACACAGACTGCATAGAAGAATGCCATGACAGAAGAGTATGAGGCTCTTTGCAAGAATCACACATGGGATCTAGTCCCTGCTCACCCCAGTCAACACCTGGTTGGTAACAAGTGGGTCTTCAAATTAAAATTCAGGTCTAATGGTTCAATATTGAAACACAAAGCAAGATTAGTTGCTAACGGGTTCCATCAACAAGAAGGGGTAGACTACACTGGAACCTTCAGTCCGGTTGCTAAAGCATCCACTATCAGAGTGATTCTTACCCTAGCAGTAGCACAAAATTAGGAACTCAGACAAGTGGACATTAACAATGCCTTTTTGAATGGGTATTAACAAGAGTCTGTGTTTATGCCTCAGCCTGTTGGATTTGTTGATCCCACAAAGCCTCAGTATGTGTGTAAGTTGAATAAGCAATATATGGGTTAAAACAAGCACCAAGGGCTTGGTTTGATGTACTCAAATCTCAGCTTTGCATTTGGGGTTTTAGACAGTCCTACTCTGATACCTCTCTTTTTGTTTATATGAGGGATATTGTCTATCTCTATGTGCTTGTTTATGTAGATGATTTCATAATAACAGGAAATTCCACCCAGGCTATTAATAAGTTTGTCAAACTGCTGGATTCCGAATTTCCTTTGAAAGATCTGGCCCTCACTTCCTGGGCATGGAAGTGTGTAGAGATTCAGATGGTCTCTGGCTGAGCCAAAAGCAGTTTGCAACACGGCTGTTTCAAAAGTTGGGAATGACAAATCGTAAGCCTACTTCTACCCCTATGACTGCAGCAAAACCTTTGAGCCTAACGAAGGACCTTTGATGGCTGATCCTTGTACAGATCTGTCATTGGAGCACTGCAAAACTTGGTTTTTACTAGACCTGACATTGCCTTCTATGTTAACTCCTTGAGTCAGTTTATGCACATTCCCAGGGAGCCACATTGGCAAGCCCTCAAACATCTTCTCAGATTTGTTAAAGGAACAACAGACCATGGGTTACACTTCAAAGCTAATTGCCAACCTGAATTGATTGGATTCTCTGATGCTGACTGGGGGTGTTGCCCTATTGACAGGAAATCTATGGCTGGACATTGCATTTATCTTGGGGAATCCTTGGTGTCTTGGTCTTCCAAGAAACAGCAGGTTGTTTCTGTTGGATGTAATATCGCCGGACGGATCTAGATCCGCCCGATTAAGCAGCGGAATAAACAAGAGGATCACGATCATATAAGATTAAACTACATAATTTAAGATCTACCTACATAATTTAAGATCTACCTACAAGAAGGTGAGATCTACTTACCAATCAAAAGCGAGATCCAAAAGATTGATGAAGTCGAGATCCAATTTGAGATACCACGATCTTCCGATGTGTATCTCCAAGCAACAATCGGTGGATGTTGATCCTTGATGCTTGACCTCCTTGATATGCTACCCGGAAAATCCCGAAGATTTTCCCAACTCAAAACCCTAAGCTTGGCTGAAATTCCTAGCTTATTTTGGTGTGTATATGCGTGTATATGTGTTGATTGAAAAGGCTTAGGAGAACTCTCTTTATATATGAGAGAAATCCTTGTCCTCCAAGGATTTAATAATTAATACAAAATCAATTATAATAATCATTTTCCATAAAAGATACTCCTAGAATAAATCTAGAATATTTAAGGAGCAATCTAATATATTTTCCTTAATTAATTATTTGTTAAATAAACAATTAATTAGGGGTGTACATAGTCCAGTCCGGTCGGTTTTTTACGATTTTCTGAACTGAACTGTAGTTACGGTTTTGATATTTTCTGAACTGAACCGAATTGGTAATTTTTCTGAATTGGACTGAACCAATACAGTCCGGTTCGGTTCAGTTTCGGTTTTCAGACTGTACTTTATTTACCATAAAATTTTGATTTTTTCTTCTAAAAATGAGACAAACACCATTATTGGCACCATAAGCCAGTGGGTGGTCGTTGTAACGACAATTTCAAAGGTTGCTTTCAGCCTTTCACGATCAAAGGATGAAGAATATTAGAAGAAGCAAGAACGTCCGGTGAGCTCAAACGGCGGTTATCGGCGCCTGGGAAGCATTTTAGGTTTAGATTTAGGTAGAAACGGTAGAAGTATAAGGTTTAGAAATTTAGGGTTGTGTGTGGGGGGGGTTTATATATATATAAAATTAAAAATGAAGTATAACCGGTTCGGTTCGGGTCATACCGGTTTTTATAGATAAACCCGAAAACTGAATTGGATTTCCGGTTCGGTTTTTCTTCAATGAAAAAACCGATTGGAAAACCGCGGTTCATCATTTTCCGGTCCGGTTTAATCCGGTTCAGTTGGTCAGTCCAGTTTTCCAATTTCGTTGTACACCCTTACAATTAATCACATGTCTTATAATTATCAAGAAAACTAATTCATTAATAATTACCAAGACACAAAACACGCCCCCAATACTAGAAAATTAGGGTTCACATGAAATTTCACATAATGGGCCGAGTCCACGAAAAATGTCTTTTCCATGTATTTTATTATTTAGTCCAATAAATAATAAATCGCACATCAATTAAATAGTCCAACTACTTAATTATTATTGAGGCCCAACGTCAAGAAACATATGCATGTTAGGAGCCACATCGGGGACAATGGACCTATAACCAGTAGCTACAATAAATTAAATAAAATTATTCATCGAACAGAACAATTCTTATTCAATCTATTAATTCCGGGATTACGCCACCATAAACCCGAAACTGAACTCTATCGATTATAGATATATACTTACACTCTAATCATTGAGTAAAAGCGTCCATTGATATAATCATTACATACGGATAAATCCTCCATAGACTGTTCGTTTTGATTCGGGATATTTCCGTAAACCCTTCTCAAAACATCTTATCTTTATTTACCATTAACCCCTAGTGATCAATTAGTTCATAACTAATATAATATGAACTGGGCCCATCGATCAGTTTCTAGGATTAACAAATAAGGGAACTGTCTGTCTACTTCCCGCAGGAAGGAATGGATTCCATATCTGTGAAGTCACAGACTACTCACTCATTCCAGAATAGAGCCAACGAGAAGTGTTCAGATCATATGTATCCAAATGATCCTTAACTAACACATCAAACCCTACTTTGAACCAAGCAGTAGACTGTGATTACGTCAGGATTGCGATTAATCCATATATGATCATCTTGTGATTCGATAAGATTTCTCGATCACATAATTATATCGAGAATTCAAATCAAATCGGTCCAGTCCTATATGATAGACATCATATATAAATGCCCCACTAGGTACCCTATACCGACGGTCCGGATAAGACGGTCACACCGTTAAGTGTTATGGGCGCATTATTGGTATATTAATCATGAGACCCATACTCTGATTAAATTCACCACGGACTAACTAGTTTTAAGCATATCATCACTAACTCAATCCTCGTGTGTATGCCATACACTGAGTTATGTGATTACATACCGATATACTTAGGGCATTCAACAATGTATAATATAAGCATAAATGCAAATATTAAGATGAATTATAAATCATGTCAAAAACAATTACAGAAATTGTCTTTCGGGCACTACACCTAACAGTTTCCAGGTCCTCAACTGAGTCTGAATATAAAATCACTTGCTCATGCCACTGCTGATGTGATGTGGATGAAGACCCTGCTACTGAACTTGGAGTGCAGTCCAGTAGAGTTCCTGTGATCTACTGTGACAACACTGGCGCATGAGATCTGGCATATAACCTAGTGTTCCATGCTCGCACAAAACATATAGAAATTGATGTTCATGTTGTAAGGAGTCAAGTTCTGAAGGGTCAAGTTGTTGTTGAGTTTATTCCATCCTCTGATCAACCTGCAGACTTGCTGACCAAAGCCCATCCCAGCACCAAACTTCAGTTCTTCAAGAGCAAACTCAATGTTGGCGTTTCACCATTTCGTTTGAGGAGGGGTGTTTGAATAGTTATGTGTTATGTGATTTTACTGTTTTACCCCTGTGTTATCCTGTTAGATTTGGTGTATCTTGTCTAGCCAATCATAGATGTCCAGGTGTCCTCTTTCTGTTTTCAATGTTGGGATATATCCCACAAGTCTAATAAAATATGGATCTATTCTGATAATATCTAAAAATTCCAACTAATCTGTGTAGAAGCCTATATTAAGCTTAATGGTGTTTAGATGAGAGTCTGGTGAAGTCGTTGAGATGGTTTTCTGCTGAATCAGGTGGTCAGGCAGCTGAGTTGGTTCTCAGTTGAGCTTGAGGATCACGTCTGCATGGTTTCTCATGTATTTGGGTTACGTTTGTGTTGAATCTAACCGTATGTGATGAATCACTTTGATCCAGGATCGTTTATGCTAAACTATCAAGAATCAGAACAAGAACTAAACTGTAAACGTACCTGAATCCATTGCAGCGGAAGTCTCCTTTGGTGTTGTAGGATCGGTCTTCTAGATCCACACCGTCTAGTAATTTTCAGAGGAACCCTTTAGAATTCTTTGTAGTTCTCTTTCTGGTAATGGGAGGCAGAGGAGAATAGATCGGTGTGTGACCTAGGGACCATAACCCTCCTTATATAGTGAAATATATTTTAGGTATTTCCATTTCTACCCATCAACGAAATAGAAATTACCACTTAGTCTCTACACATAAAAGGCCCACACCCTAATGATACATCATAACCCAATAAACCGAATACCGTATTAGATCACTTTTACATCGGGCTAATATTTATTGACAGTCCATAATAAATAATTATTTCACATATAAACCCAACATTGAATTAATGATCCAACAATCTCCCACTTGGGCTATATGTGTAACCTTATAATTATTTATCACCAGATAACCGAATGAGCGCTCAACTTTGCTGTCGTCATAAAAATGTATCAATAACAATCCCGTCCATCAATCCCATCAACATAGGACCAAAGCGGCCTTCGTCACATCTATCGTGACGGGACCCATCAATGATGACATATGCTAATAAAACTGAATGACATGGATCATGATGTGGATGTGTAGCATGGAAAATAACATGACATGTGATCTTAACATGTATATTTCCAACTGGTCCACCTTAAACTTAATGAGATCAAAACCGTATATCGAGATCAAAGCGTGAAACATCAAAACTTAAATTTCTGCAGAAAGAACTGTAACTTTAACTTTAACCATAACTTTAAACTGAATAACCGAAAAATGTGTCTATATCGAAACAAACATAATCAACTACAAACTCCCACAAAACCTAAGCATCCTTAACAGACATGACACCCATATGAGCAGTATGCTCAAGAACATCTTGGGTGGTTGTCCCTTAGTGAGTGGATCCACAATAATGGAGTTTGTCATGATATGCTCAATAGACACCCTTCCACTTTGAACTCTATCTTTAACAACTAGGAACCTTATATCAATGTTCTTAGACATTTCCTGTTGTTGGGATAAAACACTGTGGAATCATGATCACAAGAAAACCTCAGTGGTCATTAATGAGCAAATTTGCAGCCGTGAAATATATTTCCACATCTATATCCCAGCACTAGTGGCTTCAAAAGCCCTGAATTTTGTCTCCAAAGTCAAATAAGTCATAAGTGTCTGCTTAGCACTTTTCAGATAAACAACTTCTTTTGACAAAATGAAGACATATCCTTATGTGGATTTAAATGTATCTTTACATCCACCAATATCTAAGTCAGTATACCGAATGATCTCTAACTTTTCTGACTCCAGATATGTGAGCATCCTATATTTTGTTTTCTGTAAGTACTTTATAACCTAATAGGCTGCAACCAAATGACCCTTTTCCAGGATCTTTTAACAATCTACTCAACCTAACTGAAATTTACACAATAACCAGACATGTACAAACCTAAGCACACATTAGACTCCCAAAAAACGAATCAGATGGAATCTTATGAATTTCCTCCTACTTTGAATCATTAGAAAAGGCACAGTTTGAGACTAAACTTGTCTCACTAAGACACAGGGGTACCATATGGTTTACAATCCAGCATGTCGAATCTCTTAAGAAAACTTATTCGATATAGTCTATTTGTAATGATCCAATAATACCTCAGGGATAACCCCGATATACATGGATCCCGAAACTGAACTTGTGTCAGATAAATCTTTCAACTCAAATCCGGACGAGAGAAATGATTTAGTTTAACACTCTCAAAATCTATATCGTTACTAGTTATCATCGACATGTCAAACCAAGAGTATGAACCTACTCCCACTAAACTTATGTTAGATACATTCATCAACCGAATTTAACTCGAAAAACCAAACGAGACAACAATTTGATGAATCTAACACACTATTGACAGGAAAACCGTTTGAGTCCAAAGATGGATTTCTTTAGTATGCAAACCATATTGTTTGCGTCACCAAATGCAAAGTTTTATGGCAGCACCAAATCAATGTCACCACTGATAAACATTGTCTTTACATCCATCTAATGTAACTCATAATCCATATGAGCAAGTAGAGCCATAATTATCCAGAAAAGGCCTTTCAATGAAACCAGAGAGAAAGCCTTTTATAACACTCATTTTGCATAAACTTAATCCACCTACGAGAGTATGAGCTTTCCAAGCTTGGGGAACGGTAAGCGGATCGTTCTCTATGATGCCATGATCCTTATGCTCAAGGAGGTAAACAATATTATCCTGAATTGTTGACCTCATCTCTCTAGTATAGTGCCTAAGTTGTGGTGCCAATGATTTCTCATGTGGCCTCATGTGCTCATGTTGCTCCTATATTGGTTCTTGAGGATGTTGAGGTTGCCTAATTGGAAGTTCAAGAATATTGTCATAAACCGTATCTGGCAATAGTATACATCCCATTTGGGAAAAAACAAATTGTTACCAACTGCCACAGTAGGGAGAGTCATGGTAGGCTCTTCTTTAAAGACAATATTTCATACCTTATCTTCCCTCCAAACTCAATATACTCAAGGAACCTTGCAGATCCCGTCTAATAAAAACAAAAAAACTAGAAGTACGACCATAGAACTTAAAACCCCTGGATCTCTTAAAACACCACACATAACAGTTGACTATTCTTAAGTCCAATTTTCATTCCTTTGGTTTATAAGGCCTAACCTTAGTTGGACAACCTCCAATATGATTACACCGAATACTAGGTTATCCTAGTCCATATTTCATATTGGGTTTTGGTTACTGTTGTAGTGGTATTTATTTAGTATGAAAGCTGCCAACTTTAATTTCCTAGTGACTACCATTAGATATAGGTAATTAAAAGCGAATAATCGTCTATGAAGGTGATACTTTATTTCTGACCATTCCAACATACCGTAAGGAATAGATATCAAGTGACCATATGTATCAATTCCAAGACGTACTTAGAGCAATCAAATATCTAATCTCCTATGTTGGTTTGTTACCCCTTAATACAACCTGCTCAGACAAAATCCATCTGACATATCAAGGGGACCAAATGTTCCATCTGACATAAGCCTTTATATTCTCTTTCGAGAAATTTTACAAAAAATGCTAATGCCAAACCATATAGAAACCATCATTAGTTAAATTTGATTTGTGCCATGAAAACTAAATGCAAAGTGTATCAAGATTATCACTGAAAGCCAAATGATTAGAACATATTTGATCTGAATCCTGGAAAGACTAAGGTATCATCCTTAATTGAACAAGAATGTCCTAATTTGTCCAAAGTCTTTTCCAAGTCTAGAAAATGTTCAATCTTCAGTAACAATCTAGTTTCTGAATAGCCTTAAACTTTATTGCATCACCATCACCCACAAAGATGTATCTTTCAACATCAACCGGTGATCGATAATGCTATCTACTCTGCATATTCACGCTCAAATGAATAGGTGCATCAGAATCTATCCACTATATGTTCAGGCACATAAATCAACTCAACCCCTAAACAAACCAAAAAAAAAAAGAAAACTTAACTTTATTTGCTCAGCAAGCATGACACTACAAGAAATCATTCATTGTGTCAAACCTATTGGCTTAAGAAACAACCAATATCCTTATGTTGTCACTTTTGCCCCTATTGTTGAATACCAGCAGCTTCCTTAAATTTTATTGTGCCCTTACCTTTAATGGTAACCATATTTAGCATTTTCTGGTTGCCCAAATTTAGAATCATTCGACTTCTTGCACTCAGTGGGAAATCGATTTCTTCGACTCCCACCATTCCTTATGTCAGTTATAACTGACATTTAATTTACCATATTGTGCTTGAAGATATAGAATGATAAATTGCACCAGTAATCCATCACAGATATCCAAATTAAATATCCGAAGTTTGGAAATCAAATGAGCTAATTTTAGAATGTGCCATTATGTTGCATTAGTCCTTGTACCTTACAGAGATTAGCTAAGACATGACAAGTTGCCTTGTCTTTCTCTTCATGACATTGTGCAACTCTATTAAACACAAAAATTCCTTATTGGTCACCACAATCCTTAGCAAATTTTTAAGAGTATCTAAAATGGCTTCCTATATGATCACTAGACTCAACCTGTTTGATCACTCTCACTTCTTAAAGTACAAATGTGTTTGTCTAGACTATCCTAACTGAGACGTTCAAGAGGATCATACTTAAATGTCAAGTCTAGATACATAATGTGAAGGACAAATTCAAGTCATCCTTTCCAACTCTTTAAAATTATAGAGAATTTGGAGGAATATAATGCTTAAATGAGCAGATATACTTTAAAGCAGAAATTATAATTGAACATAGAAAACAACTTAATAACCTTAGGCTCACATATATAAGATCCGAAGAATATCCAAAATCAAACAAATTTATGATATATTTTCCCATCACAAAATGCCGGCACGACATTAATATCTCATCTTTGGACGATAATACTAACTCGTAATTGACATCTTGGCGTAGTGATCAAATACTGACAATAAATCTGTCAAATAATAGACCAATCTTTGGACCGTATCTATTACCCACATGGAAACCAAATAATTGTCATGTATTTATCACCACAGGTGTATTTACAATTCTGCCAAATAATATCCTTCCTTTGGGCCGAATACTATCCGCATGAATTAATAAAAAACACAAACCATTTTACATCCCACTATGAATCCATTTCCACGTAGAGGTCACTTTGGCGACATATCGCTTCAACAAATCCACTTAGAGACATAATAAATGCTAATACCGTAATATATCAATGTTTAATTTGCCGTATTGACCTTTTAAAAAAAAAGATCCATCAAAATTGGATAATTTGGATTATTTCTTTCTTCAGATCTTAACATAACCGATTATTAAATAATCGGTCTTTTCCATAAATTAATTTTCGAGCATCATCCAAAAAAAATACCTTTTATATGGACTAATTAAATGTTTAATCATCCAAAATGCCGCAACTTTAAATACCTAACCGAATAAATTATTCCACATGCAACAGTAATATACTACTTTCATATATATAATTAACAAAATTGCACAAAGATCGGCCGAACCACACTGCCACCTTTATTATTATTATTATTATTATTATTATTATTATTATTATTATTATAACAAAAAAAGGTCCTCAAATAAAGAAATAAAAGGAAAAAGGAATGAACCCTAAATATGCATATATCTAAACACAACTTACAGCACCGCCGCCGCCGCTTATGCATATTGGCTCATTGGACAGTCATGCTTTCAACTTTGTTTCAAATTGAACAATACAAAGTCTGGATTATTTATTTATTTCAATAACCAAAAGAGGCGTACAACATAAGCCCTAATTTACTACTTTTATCATCTTAATCCCTTTATCATCTTAATCCAGGAATTCAACCAAATTATTATTCGTTACCGTCAAAAAGTAAAACAAAAGCAATTATAATTGCAAACGGCGGCAGGCATACAAGATGAATCAACGGGGAAAAACTATTTGCCGAAGGATGTTGAAACCAAAATAGATCGATTCTCAATAATTTAACATAAACCGGGCTCTGCTACCACTTGTTGAATCTAACCGTATGTGATGAATCACTTTGATCCAGGATCGTTTATGCTAAACTATCAAGAATCAGAACAAGAACTAAACTGTAAACGTACCTGAATCCATTGCAGCGGAAGTCTCCTTTGGTGTTGTAGGATCGGTCTTCTAGATCTACACACCGTCTAGTAATTTTCAGAGGAACCCTTTAGAATTCTCTGTAGTTCTCTTTCTGGTAATGGGAGGCAGAGGAGAATAGATCGGTGTGTGACCTAGGGACCATAACCCTCCTTATATAGTGAAATATATTTTAGGTATTTCCATTTCTACCCATCAACGAAATAGAAATTACCACTTAGTCTCTACACATAAAAGGCCCACACCCTAATGATACATCATAACCCAATAAACCGAACACCGTATTAGATCACTTTTACATCGGGCTAATATTTATTGACAGTCCATAATAAATAATTATTTCACATATAAACCCAACGTTGGATTATTTCTCAATCGTCACCAATTCCTTGAAATCTCTTATAACATGATCCTTAAGGGGGCAAAGACACATTTGGGTTGGTACGGAGCTCTAGGTTTGGGCATGGTACATACCTCAACATTTGGGTCGGTACGGAGATCTATGGTTAGCTTTGGGCGTACCTTGAGGTACAATAATTTAGGTGGATAAGAAGTCGGGATATTTTCTAGTGCCTCTTATACAAGGTAGCAGTTCTCCCGTACACGTAGCGGCTCTGGCTCTTTTCTTGGTGTTTTTGCGATGTTTCACTCGTGCGATGTTTGATGATGTTGTTTGGCGATGGTGTTTTTTTTGTTCCTGAACTTTGATGTTTTTGTACTGCGCGCATATCCTCTATCTTCTATCTTCTTGCTAGAGCGTTCAATAATAATTTAAAAATATAAACATAAGCCTGTCATTTATGTTGGATTACACTTGCTCCATCAAATACTACCTTTTATTAATATGAGATGCTTCCAGAGTATGAATATGACATATCAAACAAAATTCATATTTGTTACTTCCTTTCTCCTTCACATTAATGCCGGCGTGCCATGATTATGGCTCTTCTTATTTGTTCTTAGCCCCAATTTGGATCGAGAGTGAAAGAGAAATAAATTAAGGGACTGAGAGAAATTTAATTTTTGGCGTTCGATACACTTTATGATAAAGGAAATGGATGGGAAGGGAGAAAACAAAGAGAAAGACCCAACACATTTTTGACAACCTCTAGTTCTTCTAAAATATGTGACAGAAGAAAGAAAATAGTTTTTTTTTTTTTTTTAGTAAATACAATAATATAAAATTCTTGTTATTAGATTGAACGTCCCGCTCCCGAATATTGAGTCCTTATCCGGAAACGAAACACTCGGGACGTATAATATTAAATAAATTTAATATTACACGTAAACATCTACTACATCGTATCGAGTTTAGCAAAACGGAAGCTAGAAAGACTAGACAAACACCATAAATGCTATAATGAAAAGAATCTCAACATAATAAAAATAGAAAGATGTCCTTACATCAACGAAAAACCAAAAGAAAGTACGATGTCCCAAACCTCAAGACCTCAAGAGTGGTTGATCTATATCTTTTCGTTAGGGTATACATCACCGGAAATTATTTTTATTAAAGAAAGCTTGAAAATGTTAGGGCCTTAAGCGAGTCAAGTTACTCGTGAGTAGCTCAAGATCGGCTCGAGTCAAAACCTGATTCGATTCGGCTTCTCAACTCGAACGCGATTATTAAACGAACGATACTCGAGCAACAAAATACTAGACTCGACTACATATACATGATAATATAGAGCGAGATTGAAAAAATCATCACCTTATAGCAGTGGCGGTTCTACATTTGCTAGGGTGGGATCATGTGACCCCACTGAGATCCGAGAATTTTTTTAAGTATTAAAACAATGTAGTTTTTTTGTTAAAAATGTCATTTTATCGATAAAAAATGCAGTTTTAGGTTCTGGTGATTCCACTTGAATTTTTGTAGATAAAAATTGTAAGTTTTAGACCCTGCCTTATACTATGGGATCATGTGTTTCACATACTATTGCAAATGATCCTCTGAATCTTTGAGCCCCGTCATAAGGATCTATTTTCGGCATCTTGAACCCCTCCGGCATGGGAAGTGTTCATTTTCCTGCCACGGAGGGAGATGTGACATAGGCCTTATGCCTTCCTCTCCTTAAGAATTGATTTATCTCGTCTCACAAAACACTATGTAGCCTCTGATGAGTGCAAGTTTCTCCTGCCACATGTTGGCCGCCTACAGTGCTTGAGGCAACCGCTCCCTGATGAAGCTCTCGTGGAATTGAGCCCTTATTATTATAGGCCCCTGGTTATTTAGCTGTTAGGGGTCTTTCCTTTTTTTAGCCTACTCTACAAGTGGAGCAAAAATCTCTGAATTGTTTCCCACCAGTTGCTGGGCAAGATTCAACATTTGATGGTCAATGTCCGGCTGCCCATTCTCCTATCTGTCGAAAGAAGTTCCTTCTCATTCTCTTGCACCAAGTGGTGCCCCTATGTCTCATTGAATGAGATGATTGCTTCCTACCCATCTGAACCTCTAGTGATCTACATGTGGGCGTTTTGTTCGATGTTGTCTGTGATTTGTGCGAATGCCGATTGAGTGGATTCCTTACCATTGGCTTTACGAGCTTTATCTTTTGGTGCCATGGTTGACTGCTTAAGCACAATTTTTCAACTAAGGGTAAAATTTTAGGCTTTGCTTCTAGCGTTGAAATGACTTTCTGAAAACTTGGTAGACAACACAGAACGACCAGAAGACCGATATAAGTGTTTCCTGGTGCGTTTAACCGAGAGCATCGTTTCTTGACCAAGCACATACCTGGCAGACTGTCTTAAACACATAACATGTCCAATTTTTCGTGCAGTTTAACCAAAAAACAGAGCTAAAACATCTTGAAACATAAACTTTAAAACAAATATAGAACTTTTTTAAAGTATATTGTTTATTGTTTATAGTATATTGTTTATGTAATCACTTAACTCAGTGTATGGGATATACACAGGAGGATTGAGTTAGTGAAGATGTACTTAAAATACAATTAGCCCGTAGTGAAGTTAATCGAGAGTATCGGGTCTCTCCTTTAATGTGCTATTAATGTGCCCAGAACACAATAGGTGTGATTGTCTTATCCGGATTTTCGGTTAAGAGAACCTAATGGGGCATTTATATATGATAGATATATCATATAGGGCTGGACCGATTTGATTAGAGTTCACGATATAATTCCGTAATCGAGAAGTCTTATCGAATCAATGGATGATCATATTTATGGATATATCTTAATCCTGAGGTGATCACAGTCAACTGCTTGAATCAGTATGAAGTTTGACTTGACGGTTAAGGATTACACTGAGTCTGTGGTCTGAATTACCCCATCTTGGCATTGTACTGGATTGAGTGAGTAGTCTGTGTTATCACAGATACGGAATCCATTCCTTCCATTTATGGAAGTAGATAGACAGTTCCCTTATTTGTTAATCCTAGAAACTGATCGATCGTACGAGTTCATATTACACTGATTAGCTACCAGTGAGTTGTATGAATTAATTGATCACTAGGGGGTTAATGGTAAATAAGGATAAGAGGTTCTTAAAAGGGTTAACGGTAACTTCCCGATTTAGAATGAACAGTCTATGGAGGATTAATACATATGTAATGATTATATCAATGGACGCTTATTATTATTCTCGTGAGGAGATAAATATAATCTTATAATTGGAGGAGTGCAGTCACGGGATTATGGTGGCATATTCCTGTGATTGATTTATCGAATATAATTATTCTATAATTATTTATTTGATTTATCGGAGCCGCTGATTATTAGTCCATGGTCCCCAACGTGCCTCCCAATATAGCATAGCTATTCTCGGACGTCGAATCCTAATAATATTAATTTAGTTCTTGTTGGACTTTATTAAAACGATATGTGAATTAATTGTTTAGTGGACTATTAAATTAGTTGGGCTAAATAATTAAATATGTGGAAAAGACATTTTCCATAATCTTGGCCCAATTATTGTGTGATGGCAAAATTAATATTGACTAGGTCAATATATGAAATTTTCGCCCCATGCTCTTTTTTTTGGAACAAGAAATTAGTTTTCTTGGGATTAATAAGACATGTGCATAAAATATTTATTGGATAAATATTTATGGTAAATAATAAAGATAAATATTATTCTAGATTTGTTCTAGAATATTATAGAATTATCTTTTATTAATTGGATTATTTATTTGCAAAATAAAAATCCTTGGAAGCTAAGTTTTACTCTGCTATATAAAGAGAGTTCTCCCAAGCCTTAACACACATGTAAAATTCGACTATCAACTCTTAGAGAGAAGATAGAATTTTCGGCCAAGGGTGAGTGGGGAAAAATCTTGGAGGTTTTTCCGGGTAACATATCGGAAGGGTTCGAGTCGAGAATTCCTTCCACCGGGAGTTGCTTGGATCACACGTACGGAAGATCGTGGTGCTCT
>CM044899.1:117800219-117885219 GCA_024500145.1 Gentiana dahurica var. dahurica | reverse complement strand
GTTTCCTTGTTTGTTGATTGACTGATACTAAAAATCTTTACTTTTTCACTACTAAACAGAAATGGCTTTAGGAGGTGGAGCACCACAGAGAGGAACTGCAGCGGCGGCAGCTGCCAACCTGCGTAGGAGGAGAACGAGCAGCACCGGTGCAACCGGTGGAGGAGGAGGCGTCGGAGGAGCTGGCGGAACCATGCTCCAGTTCTACACTGATGATGCACCTGGGCTCAAGATTTCTCCCAATGTTGTTCTCGTGATGAGCATTGGCTTTATCGCTTTTGTTGCTGTTCTTCATGTTGTTGGAAAGCTTTACTTAGTTCGTAGAGAGGGGTAATCAAGCAGAGTATTATGTCAATGTTCTCTCTGTTTTGTTTGTGTGGCTTTTAGTGATTAGTTCATTAAAAGCTACATAGGTTTTACTTGTGTTATTGGTTCTTTTTGTAAGAGACTTGCCTTATTTTTGTTATATACTTGATGAACAATTGAAGTGGAAGTAATAGCTTTTGGACATCTCAGATTATATTGAAGGGTCATTAGTGTCCATGTATGGTTTTCTTGTTTTAGAGCACTTGCATTAATATTTATACATGATAGTTATATACAGATTTAGACATCAATTTTTTTCCCCACAAGTCAAAGCATTAGCCAAAGGTTCTCTGAACACAATTTCCCATTAGAATTAGAGCAAGCGTAGTGAGGCAATTTTGGCCATATTCTTTGTTCACTTTTGTCAGAAGAGGAGAACCATTGGGCCCTGGATACAACTCCCGTTTTTCTTTTTTCGAGTGACTGATAGCCACAGAGGACCTTTCTTCCACCCCCAATAAATAAAATTATCTACCTCAACCTCGTTATATCAGGTGAGGCCAAGAAGAAACTTTTACGGAAGAAAAAATTTCCCTCTCAGCCAAAATTTGTTCCCGCCATCCTCCTTTTTTCCATTTCCTTCATCGATCAAACAATGGCATCTAGAACGGAAAATTTTCTGTGAATACACAACAGAGATCATCTACTTTGCAATTCACTAAAATATGCTGCTTTTGTAAGTGAAAGTGTTACTCTTTTGGACAAATTTTATGCTTTTCATTTATATATACAGCAGTCATTTCATGGATAACCTCTATGCTTTGGAAAATAAATCTGCAAATAGGTGATTTTTTTATTTTGAGCGTTATTTTGTGTTCTTTTTGGATGAAAGGTATGTGATTTTGGTTATGGTTGGAGTTGTTTTGGTTTTGGATTTGGATGAAAGGTATCTTTAAACATTGTAGAATCCTTGTTATCTGGAATGGTCTTTTGATGGGCATCTTTTAAGTTTTTGAAATATTGCTTGTGAATATTGCAAAACCTACCATGCTTTGGACTTTTGTGTATGGATGTTTACATTGAACGATCTTCTCTATGATTCGCTAGTTTCGTGTTTTCAATGTGATTTTGCAATCTTGCGTTTTCAACGTGGTGCCTCGCCTTTTATTTCTTAACGTGATTCTGGATTGTTTTGTACTTTTGTATGAGTATATGTCATGATACATAGTCGATCTACAGAGTTTGGTTTAGTTTTAAGAATGTAAAAAGACCATATCGCATTTAAGGTATTGGGTATCTTTTCAGTTGGGTATGGTAATGCTATGAATACAGAGTATGCCTTTGCATACAGGGCCTAGATATTGTTTTCCGGAAAGCTCAAAATACAAAAAGAGCCGAGCTTTCATCAAACTGAAAGCATTCAGTTTACAACAATTTGGATACCAAACACAAACTAATATGGATGTTATATAAAAGGAAAAACATGTTACATATATGTATGGTTACCAAACACACTAAAGCATTATATACATACACACACACACACACACACACACACACACACACACATATATATATATATATATATATATATATATATATATATATATATATATATATATATATATATATATTTTTTGACAACATGAAGCATACATATAAGCTGATGAGTCATTCATCTTCGCTAAGTTAAGTAGTTGAACATTCATAATCAGTTGCTCAGTAACATAAAGGATACAAGGTCGTACAAATACAAGACACAAATGACAGAAACATAGTAGTCCAAAAACCAACTTCATCAACGGCGACCTTGTCTACCATAGTTATTCCAGAGATGCTCGATTAGATCAAACTGAGTTGGTTGTTAATACTACTATCTCGCACTTGGTTCATTCGAGAACTGATAAATGCACTTAAAATAGCTGGATCATGTTGAAGTAATTCTCGTGGCAATGTTTCACCCACTTCAAGTCTCTATTGCTCGATATTCATATGGCGCTAATCTTCAATTATCATATTATGCAAAATGATGCAACAATACATAATATTACTTAAAGTTCGTTGGTCCCAGAATCTTACTGGAATCTTACTGGGCCCTGGGTAATAGCCCATTGTGCTTGCAAAACACCGAATGCTCTTTCAACGTCCTTTCTACAAGCTTCATGTTGTTGCGCAAAATGTCTTTCGTTTTCATTTCGAGGCCGCTTGATGGTCTGGATTAATGTCGCAAAATGAGGAGATGCAGTCTGTCAGATAATACGGCACGTGGTATACATTACCGTTAACTTCATACGGAGTGTATGGTGTTTGGCATTGAATGAATCTGTCGAAGATTGGGGATGATCAAGCACTGATATGTCATTGTATGTTCCCGGTGTACCGAAAAACGCATGCCAAATCCGAAGATCTTGAGAAGCTACAGCTTCAAGAATCAAGGTCGGCCTTCCGGTGTGGCCAGTGAACTGACCATGCCAAGCCGTGGGACAGTTGTGCCACTCCCAGTGCATGCAATCCAACGAACCAATAATGCCTGGAAAACCATGATTCTTATTTTCTTCCATGAGTCGAGCAATGTCGCCCTCATTTGGAGCACGTAAATACTGCTCTGAGTACATGCTAACAATTGTTTTGCAGAATAAACGAACAGTTTCTGTAGCAGTGGTCTCCGCAATGGCGAGGGCCTCATCCTCACGGACAATCGGGCTCCCATATGCGAGAATCCGTAAAGCAGCTGTCATTTTCTGAATTGATGAGAATCCTAATCTCCCGGTACAGTCATAACGTTGTTGAAAATATGGTTGGGCGGCCTCAAGGTCAGCTCGAATCCTGTGAAATAACTGCAAGCGCATTCTGAACCGACGCCGGAACATATATGGTGGGAAAATAGGGTCATCTGCAAAATAGTTTCTGACAAGGTCATCGTGTGCTCTTGCACGATCTCGATTAATAAATGTACGCCGGTGTAAGCGAGGTTGCTCGGGCTCTTGCTCTTGCTCTTGCTCTTCAGCTCAACGAGCATAAGCATCTCAGCGTTGTGCCTTTGGTGGTTGACGGAATGATTCATATGGATTGGGTGCTTGGATATTTAAAGGCCAAAATGGAGGAGTTGACATGATTAGAGCATGAAAATTATGTAAGCGTATTTGTTGGAGTGGTGAAAAGAAGTTTATATACAACCAATGAGTGATAGAGGGAAGTTGGAATATGTGGTGATAGCTAGGTGAGAGTTGAGATTTAGGTGGATTGTGTGGTAGAAAATGTTGAAACTTGTTGAAATATATGGTGAAAGCCTAATATGTAATGGTAGGTGAGATATATGGTGTTACATGAACTGTTGTAAAAAAATTTAAAAAATATACTTATTTTTTATCTACATGAAAAATTTATTCATTCATGGAAAAAGAATACTGTTGCCAATATTCACTTCTTAAACTTGTGAAATCGTAAATGACGATGATAATAATAATAGGAGTGAAAACCATTCCCGAAAAATTGTAATGAAAACACAAAAAAAAACTTCTTCTCTAAAACATACTACATTTTAACTATGAGAAAAACATGATTCATTTTTTTTTTTGTTTTGTTAAAAGTAAACGAAATAATCAAAACATACGGTTTTGCGTTCGTTTTTGTTAGAAAAACGCAGTGTTTATTAAAATTTATAAATTTTTTTGAGCACACATTTATAATTTTTTAGTTTAAGCATTTTTTCCAGTTGTGATATAAGCAATTTAATTGTGATAGGATTTTTTTTTTGTTAGTTTGTGAAAGGAAAACATTAAAAAAGAATAACAAGGAAAAAGTTATTAAAAAAAAGGAAAAATATATTGATATGGTTAGGTTTGTTAGTTGAGATGAAAAAGGAAAATTGTTTATTGGGGGGTTGTATATGATTTGATTATTGGATTGAATTCTTTTTTGGACAGTAAAAAAATGTAACTGAAACGAAAAACGATGTGTCGGGAAGATGTGATTGGGGCAACCATTAGGGTTGCTCTGCTCTAAACTAGACAAAAAATTTTTGTGTCTATCTACTCTCTTATCTGTTTTCAGAGAGCCAATTAGAGAATGCTCTCTCTCAAAAAAATCTCCAAGCCCTTTTTTTTATTATATTTATTAAGAATATATGTTTACCGGGAATAAAAGTAGTTTCAATTATTAAGAAAATTTATAAAAAAACCTAAAACTTAAATTAAAAAAATAGCTAAAACTAGGATTAAAAAAATAATGCCATTAATATTTAATATTATTTTAATCAACAGATTCAAAATATTTATCATCATTCCAACATCTAATCATACACAATTAATCTCTACAATTCTTCTATATTATCATCATTACAGCTTCACATCATACACAAATTATCCCTACAACCCTTCTATATTTATCATCCACTCATCTTTTTTCATGTCACCCAAGCATCAACAATCAAAGGGCTTCTCTCCCGATCACCACTAGGGTTGCTTTTAGGGGCCTTAAAGCAAGGATGGAACCAGGATTTTGATCTTTGGGGAGGCTAGTGAATTTTATATTCACATGGTCGGATGGACATGATTAAAATGACTAACTGTGTGGATTAAATTACTTAGGTTTTGGTGTTCTGAAAAAAAAAATAAAAAATGGGGTGGGCTAAGCACTCCCAAACCACCCCTCTAGGTTCGTTCTTGCTTTAAGGATACTAGACGAATTCTATCTGGACACCACAACAAGGTTTAAAAATAAAAATATATTAGTGTCTTTAAGAAAAATGATAGATTTAGTTTAGTGATTTTTCTAAACACCCTCTTTCTCATTCAATGATGCTCCATGGGCTTCCAAGAGTCTCTAATGGCACGTTTGTTTTGTATAAATAGAATGCAATTGAAATGCATGTGAAACATGAATGAATGAATGAAATAAAACGTATTCCGTAATAGATTATACGCCGAGTGATAGTCGATGATGAGAGGTAAGGTGGGTGGGGTGTGTTGGGGTAGGATGTCAAGGTAGGGGTACGCTAGGTGATGGATTAGGGTAGCAGGGTCAGGTAGCGTAGCCTCACCACACCTTACCCGTCTTATACCCCACCACACCATAACACATTACCTTACTCCACATTGCCTTACATCACTCATCGTTTACCCATCATCCTACCACACCTTACCTCACCACCCTACGGTACCTTACACCCCAACCTATCCCACCCCACCCATCCTACCTTACACCTTACCCCACCCTTATCTTTCTATACCCACCATATCCTACACCACATCATCCACCCTACAATACTTAACCTTACATAACCCTACATATTCTCATCACTCACTCACCTCACCCCACTATCTTCCAGAGCTCACCCCTTCGCCTTAGCCCATTGCCCACCCAACCCTATCTCACTACCCTAGCTTAAGAAACAAATCGTTTCAATAAATATTGTCAATATGATGTAACAATTAATTAGTGATAACTATTTTGTATATACCAAAGTAAGTGTGAATTCATAACTTATTCCACATATAATATAAGTTCTATAATTTTAATTTCCACTTGTTAAGCCATTTAGCTCCACACATCAACACAAATGGCCACACATTTATCCTTTGGCGCCACACTCCCCAACTCCAACTCATTCCCTCCCTTTCCTCCACATTCCCCACCATCCACTCAGCTCCACCGCCGCCGGCCCACCTTCCCGGCGACTCGTTCCTCCATCACCGACCAATCATCATCCCGATCCACCTCACCCAAAACCCATCTCCTCACAATCATCTCCGACCAAGACCGTGGCCTCAAAACCCAATCAGACCCAAACAAGCTCCTCCAAATCATCAAAGCAATCGACGCCTTGACTGAATTGGGTAAAGAAACAGTGACTACAGACTCCTCCCTATCTGCCACGTGGCGGCTGTTGTGGACAACTGAGAAAGAACAGCTTTTTATTATCAAGAATGCTGGGTTTTTCGGTACAAGAGCTGGTGATGTATTGCAAGTGATTGATGTTGAAGAGAAGAGGCTAAACAATGTGATTACTTTTCCTCCAGATGGGGTCTTCTTTGTGAGGTCTGACATGGAAATTGCGTCTTCTCAACGTGTTAATTTCAGGTTCAAATTGAGTAATTACCATCTTCATTCTTTAATAAGTTTGTCCGATTTTTCTGCAATAAAATGAGAATGCTGCTCAGTAATTGTTTGATTTATTTGTTTATGAAGGTTTACAAGTGCCGTTCTCAGAGGCAAGAATTGGGAGTTGCCTTTGCCTCCATTTGGTCAGGGTTGGTAAGCTTGTTTGTTTACTCTTTAATGTCTTCTTGAAAAAAAGTAATATTTGAATATGATTTTACAACATTGATAATCATTTAGAACCTATTGATCATGATACAAAGCCCCGGAAATTCTAACATAGAGACTCTCATATGGGGGAGTAACATACGTGTCTCATTTTAGACCATACCGTTTCATTATAAAATGAAACTGTGTGGTCCAGAATTAGCCACATGGGTCACTCCCCATTTAGAAGTCTCCAGGTAAGAATTTCCCACAAAGCCCGTCATGATTCAATGATTTAAAATTAGATTGTGTTGTGTCCAGGGACAGATTCATAAATTTGTTTCAAAGTGTCATAAGAGACTAAAACTATAAATTTTAAGTAAAAACAAATTTTTTTAAGTACAAAACTATATCGTTTTAATATTAAAAAAAAATCTCGGATTTTAGTGGGGTCACGTGAACCCACCCCGGTATAACATAAATCAGCCAATAGTTGTGTCGGTAGCATTAACTTATTGAAAATCGTTCTATTTATGGAGGGTGAGGGTTAGTGTTATTTACACAATAAAATGACACAACACATTTTAGACAATTAATTATGATGTAAGACCCGTGGATCGATAAGATCTCATTCTAATCAATGGCATAAAATATATTGTGACACAACATTTTTATTTTGATACTACTAATTGACTAGCTTGATAATTTTGTTGTGGATATAACATTACTCTATCAACATTAGTAAACGAAGAATCCACATCCAAGCATTTTGCATACTCAAAGTTTTCCAGAACTTGCATTCTAATAACAGTCCATAAAAAATAGACTAAAGATCTTGTCTGAACTTACTTGAGGTGATTAAAAATCTTTCTTGACTTGAATCGAGCTATACGTTTATCTAACAAGTGCTATATTTACCCGTAATCCGCACCAGAACCACTTGTTACACTAAATAAATGTAATTGTGATTAACTTTGAAAGAGACATTTTAAAGGTGAGTTTGGCTCATAACCATTCAACCCCTTTTCGATTATCTAAGTGACATACATGATCCCAGATTTGGTATAAATCGGAGCTTGGATATCTGTGTAAATACAGGGGAAATTCTTACCCGCACTCTCCTCGTGTGTATCAATCCGTTGGATGTGCGACATGCTTACAAGAAGACAAACTAGTGTTTGTCTTCTTGTACTTCTGTCGCACATCCAACAGACGGTGCACACGAACACTCTCCGGGTAAGAATTTCCTGTAAATGCAGTTGCTTGAAACATCCCGGTCATTGAAAATAACTTCAAAGGCCGATGAAAACCCCCAAGAGGGAATGTCTAGCCAGAGGCCAGGCCACCTTACTTCAAATTGCGCACAATACTATACACATTGAAAAAGAGCCATGCGATTACACTTAGAATCGCTTGATGACACTGAATACTTTATGAATTATTGTTCTTTTGATAGGTTTGAATCGGTGTACATAGATGATCAAATCAGGGTAGCAAAAGATATAAGGGGTGATTATTTGGTTGTTGAACGAGCTCCTTATTCTTGGAAAGAATGATGATGGATTGTTCTGATTTTTTTTTTCTACAAATGTGTGATAAATATGTATGTAAAAAATCGAAAATTTTATCTTGGTCCAGCCATAGTATTACATGGTGGACCAGATCCAATAAAATTTAGGAATGACCGAATGATGACATGGATTCCTTCTTTGTGGAAAAATTTATCTCAAATTTACAATAGTGCCCTCATTTTTATGCACCAGACCAATGTTGACATGGTGTGCTTGGACCAGGATAAAACTACTGGTAGCGAGTGTTTTTTTTTTTTTTTTTTAATTTTTTTATATATAAATTTATTTATGTGTATTAGTTAATCGTTTCACTTCTTCAGTTACCCCATGATCCATATATGTACCCAAAAAAAACAAGACATACCATTCAGAAAACAAGAAACATACTGGGATAAAATTTGAAAAAAAAATGCCTTAAATGCCAACAATACCAACGTTAAAAAGTAACACGGCGTCAATAACTCTGACGTTCTAAGCTCACACATTATTAGTTCTGCTCATTCAAACACCAACTATCCTGACGTTGGGAGTACTATTTGGCGTCAAGCATGAAGACGTTTAAGGAGAGGCGGGAAATTCAGACACAACAGCCAAGGCCAGGCCTACTGACGTTGAAACATCATCGTAACGTCAGAGTTACTGGCGTTACCTGCGATTCTCACCTCCTTCAAACCCAGCCGAACTCACCGGCAAAAACCGTAAAAACCCAATAGGCATACATATTCAACCTAAATGAAAGCGTAATGAAGGAAAACAATTGAGATTCATCACTTACGTGTTTTGGTTCAAAGACTGGCTCTTGTTTCCTTCAATTTTGCCTCCACTGGTGCTCTTTGCTTTAGTCCGGCGAGATTTCAAACTCTCCGGTGGTTCACCGGTCGTCCGCCCTTAATCCTCCGGTATTGGCTATTGTATGAGTTTTTGAAATGGAAAAAAATGAGGGAAGTTGAAAAGATATAGGATGGTAGTTTTATTAAGTAGTGTTAAGGATTGGTAGTTATTAATTAATAATGGTAATAGATGATTGATTTTTAATTTTACAAAATTAAAGGACTAAACTGTATATTATCTAAAGCTTATATTATTTTCGTGGTGCTATTAGTGATTAGATGGTGTAGATAAGTAATTGAAAAATAATAAAATAAAGGGTGCCGATAGTTTTTTCATGGTGCCGTTAGAATCCGCCTATTATTAATATGAAATATGTTTCTCGTTGATTATATTGACGAGTAGAACTCACCCTGCGTAGATATTCAAAACCATAGTTATCTGAGTGAAAGAACCTAACATATACATATTATCTGCGTGAATAAGACTCGCCATGTGGATAATATCGGTGGGAAACTAAAGAGAGTCCCCGTGAATAATATCGGAGGAAAAGAGACGTCTCATGGATAATATTGAAGAAATAATCTGATATAGCACATCTAAGGTTTTTTTTTATAATAGCACATCTAAGCTAATTAATAGTTTTTCATTATCAATCCAACACATAAATTAATTTATGAATATTGCATTAATAATTTTCAAAAGATATTTTAAGAGTAGTGATAGTTGCACAATAAAATGGACACAACAAAACACACTTTTGAATCATTGATTATGATATGAGAGATCCCATAAAAAATCAATGATAGAAAAAGTTGTTGAGGTATTTGTTACGCATATTTTTGTTGTGATAGAAACATTTCACATATATTAATCATCGTTTTTTAGAATGTCTGAGATTAGAATGTCTGAGATAGAAACTATTTTTAAACTATTTTTTAAGAACATCTTCCTGGCTATCTCTTTTTCCAGAAGTGTCCCTCACCCACATGCCGAAGACACATTCCGATCATTGCCCGTTGCTTCTTCAGCTGATTCACAAAAGGAAGAAAAAAAGAGGACCTCCCCCTTTATATTTCCAAAATGTGTGGTTTGATCACTCGGAATTTGCCGCCTTTGTTGACAACAATTGGGATATGGATAATCCAGACTTTGGTGCTGTTGCCAAACATTTTATGATCAAGGCCCAGATTTGGAACAAGTCTTGATTTGGAAATATTTTTTCTCGTAAAGATAAGTGCATTAGACGGTTAACGGGCATCCAAGAATCTCTTTCAAAGTATCCCTCTACATATTTGATGAATCTAGAAAATCAAATCACAGAAGACTACAATGTAATATTGGCTCAAGAGGAAAAATTCTGGCACCAACGATCACATTTGCAATGGTTGGTGGAGGGGGAAAGAAATACCCACTACTATCATCTAACTGCTCTTAGAAGAAAGCAGAAAACAAAAGTCACTTCTTTGAAACGGCCCGACGGAACTTGGAGTGTGGAGGACGTGGAAATTCAGGGAATGATGAGGGATTATTTCGTCCAACTGTATTCCAGAGAAGAGCAACATCACCTCTATCAGTGTGATTATGTGATATACAACTGCATGTCCTTAGTGATCAAGATATCCGTCTCCTTAACAGACAGGTTTTCGAGAAAGAAATTGAAGAAGCCTGCTTCGGAATGGGTACATACAAGGTGGCTGGCCCTGATGGGCTTCCACCAATCTTCTTCAAAAGGTGTTGGGACACGATTGGGCATTCTGTAGTGAGATTTGTTAAAAATGTTTTTGAAACCGCCACTTTCCCAACAGATATGAACGAGGTGTTGATAACTTTAATTCCGAAGACTGATCACCCTGAAGTGCCATCGCAATTCCGACCTATAGCTCTGGCGAACGTGATCATTAAACTTATCACAAAAGTGTTAGCAAACCGAATGCAGCAGATCATTGGGCAATTGGTGAGTACGACTCAAAGTGCTTTCATACCGGGAAGGGGAAGTTCGGGAAATATCATCCTAGCGCAAGAAGTGATTCATATGTTGCACACTAAGAATGGCTAAATTACAATTTTCGTCTTCTAACTAGACACGTTTTTCGATTTTGGTCCTGATTTTTCTCCGGCGACAATTTTAGTCCTGTAAATGGTCTTTTTTTTGCAAAAATAGTCCTGAACGCCGGAAAGATCACTTACAGGACTAAAATTATCGCCGGAAAGACCACTTACAGGACTAAAATTGTCGCCGGAAAAGACCAATTTTAGTCCTATAAGTGGTCTTTCCGGCGTTCAGGACTAATTTTGCAAAAAAAAAGACCACTTACAGGACTAAAATTGTCGCCCGAGAAAAATCAGGACCAAAATCGAAAAACGTGTCTAGTTAGAGGACTAAAATTGTAATTTAGCCCACTAAGAAGCAAGGGAAGAAGGGGTATATGGCAATTAAAGTTGATTTAGAGAAGGCCTATGATCGGGTCAGTTGGATTTTTTTGAAAAATATTATTGACAAAGTGGGATTCTCGGAACACCTGCAAAACCTTCTGATGCACTGTATCACCTCCACCAGACTCTCGGTACTGTGGAATGGAGAGAAACTGGAAGCATTCACCCCTAGCCGTGGCCTTCGGCAAGGCGATCCAATAGCACCATATTTATTTGTTTTATGCATGGAAGTACTTAGTGGTAAAATACTTGATGTTGTGGCCCAAAAGAGATGGAAACCACTAAAACTCTCGAAACAGGGTCCCCCGATCTCGCATATTTTTTTCACAGATGACCTTTTATTGTTTGGTGAAGCAACGGAGACCCAGGCCAAAGTCATGGAAGAAGTACTCGCTGATTTTTGTACTTGCTCTGGTCAGAAAATTAGCACATCGAAGTCAAGATTCTATACTTCTAGTAATGTGGGGCATACGACGATTTCGGCGTTATCACAGTGCCTGCAAATGACTTATACGGCAGATTTGGGCAAGTATCTGGGGGTGCCACTACTCCATGGTAGAAAACGAGTCTCCCACTATATTTATCTCGAAGACAAGATGAAGAGTAAATTGACTGCTTGGAAATCGAAGTGCCTTTCAAAGGCAAGTAAGAGGGTTCTTATCCAAAGTTCTTTAGCAACGCAACCCTTCTATACTATGCAGACTACTAAGCTCCCCATGACTACTCTAAATTCGTGGGAGAAGCTATGTAGACAATTTTTCTGGGGAGATGACGAATCTGGATGCAAAATGCATACAATAGCCTGGGATACGATGTGTCAACCAAAGCAAGCTGGCGGCTTGGGTTTCAAAAAGTTGTATGAGATGAATATTGCGTTTCTAGGTAAGCTAGTGTGGGAGCTCATTACACAGAAAGATACCTTGTGGGTTAAGGCGTTATCTCACAGGTATAAAGAATTATCCACTACTGCCAAGTCAGGAAGTTCCCCAACATGGAGAGCCATATGTAAGGCGTATGCTCATCTTAGAGACGGCATAGAAGGAGACCACCATGGATGTAGGTGGAGACCAGCCGCAAATGGTAAATTTACTGTGGCTTCCGGATATGCCCTGTTGACGCCGATTGCTGACTATAATGGCCTGGAAGATATCTGGAAAAAGATATGGGAGTTAAAAGGACCAACTAGAGGTAACTTTCTTTTGTGGATTGTGGCACATGAAGCGTTGCCTGCTGATATGATGTTGCATTCTAGACACATTGTAGAGGATCCCATGTGTAATATCTGTGATGAGGGTGATGAAACCACATTACATGCTTTAAGGGATTGCACCTGGGCTAAGGAAATCTGGAATCACTGTGCCTGCAGAAGATAGAGGTCAGTTCTTTGGGACCACAACTATTGTGGATTGGATGAGGCAAATTTTGGGACAAATAAATGGAAGTACGTATGGAGAGAAGCGATCTACAGGGACGGACCCAGTGTATTGAGGGGGGGTGCACGGCCCCCACTCAACTTTTCGTGCGAAGTTACTAGTATACCCCTCTAATAATATTAAAGATCTTGTATGTATATTATTTCAGACAAATTCTAGTGTAATTGCTTATTTAGTTCAACTGGTTAGAAGTATTATAACTATACATGAGGTCACTTGTTCAAAACCTAGAACATGGCCATGAAGAGGATCGACCCCCTTCCTATGTCTTTATTTCGAATATAGTTGAGAGAGCAAGGAACCTTAGACTTGCCTGGAGTATAGAGTAGAATATACTTTTTTTTTTTTTTTTTTTTTGGATACACAATGTAACCCTTTGGATTTTTGCCGCTTTGGAGGCTTGCTAATAAAGTGATCCCTTCATCAAAAAAAAAAACTATTTAGGGACGCATTAACGGAAAATTCTGATGCCAGGAAATCTATTAGAACGGACCGTCAGATGACTGTCACGTATAGAAAAAGATAAAACTGTTTTTTGTTTGTATACGTGGCAATCATTTGACGGTTCCATGCAGCAGATTCATCCGTGTAAACTTAACAAGATTTCTGAATTCAAAAGGGAAAAAACACGATTTCCAATGTCTTTTTTTTTTGAGACAAAAGACACTCATTCTAAACTATGCCCCAAACAGGGATCGAAGTCCGTAATAAAGATAAAGGCCAGAGATAAAAAAAATGGAGTCAAAAGAGATCGAGATGGAGTCAAAGAAGAGATCGAGATGATATTTTGTGGAGATAAATTAGTTGTTTAAATAAAAAATTGTTTATTTGTTTTTAAATTATTCAAATTATATTTGAAAAAATATTTAGGTTTACCTCATAGCATTTATCTACTATATATAAGTGAGATCCATTGTAAGCATTTTTATCAATTCAATAAAAACAGTTTCAGAGTCTTCCGTCAATGTATTCTGATTTTGTTTATGGTATCAGAGTTAGGGGCGAGAGTTCGTATGCCTGAACATTGATGAACCCTCGCCTGGTCCGTTTCCGCTTTTCATTATTTTTCCACGGCCACACAATCTTTAATCATCCCATTCCATTATAGTACTCAATCCCAAACATCCCAAATACCATGTGCATCTCCTTAATTCCACCTCCATCAATTGGTTGCCGTTTTGCATTCACGCATCGTCAAACCCAGTCTGAAGGAACATGGATAGAATCAGACCGATTCCCGAAATGCCTTTCTGGCTATTCCTCAATGCCCCGGCTATTCACGGAACGTGAGAAGCAGATGAGTCGAAAGTTGGATCTACATTGGATGTCACCTGAATCGCCCCATCTATCCTCCTGAGGAGAGGTTTGGTTTCAAACCCCGGTTCGAACAGGAGGAGTACGCCATGCTAATGTGCCTTGGATGATCCACATCTCAGGGTCAGGCGCCGATGAGCACATTGAACTCTCGGTTCGAGAAATCAAAATAAGAGGATCGAACCATTTCTTCTGACTCTTTTTCGAATTCGATAAATGCTGGTTGATCGTATATTTCATTAGAATTCTATGATTCAGAGTATCCTTTCCTATTTGATCCCTTTGAATTCCATATTCGAAGTTGCGATCGGATCGATTCATTAAAAAGAATCGATTCCATGGTTGGGCTGTTCGCCCATTAAAACGGTACGTGAGCTGGGTTCAGAACGTCGTGAGACAGTTCGGTCCATATCCGGTGTGGGCGTTAGAGCATTGAGAGGACCTTTCCCTAGTACGAGAGGACCGGGAAGGACGCACCTCTGGTGTACCAGTTATCGTGTCCGCCACCGGAAAAATTCATGGGTCTGCCACGTGACCTCATTGTTAGGGTTTAACAATTTTTAATAAAAGGAAGGTGAAGATATATTACTACCACTTTTAGGATCTATGCAACACTTGTTGTGGATGCTTCTTTTTTTTCTTAAAGGTAGACCTAAACACCAAGAAAACTTAGAATAAGAGAGTGGCTGATCAGCAAATGAAAATTTTGAGAGGGAGGCAAATAAAAGACACATTTTATATTAAATATTCTTTCATAAATTAAATATTTTATAATTGTTTACATACGAGTTGTCGTACGAATTAATATTATCGCAACGAATCGGGGTTCGACCATGCATCAGTTCGTTGGGATTCATGCATTTACGTACGAACTGACATGCCTCTACGATTGTACATGAACCTGTGAACGGGGATTACCCTTACCTTTTCGCGTAGAAGTACCTCACTTCATGTATGGGGTACCTTCTGCCTATAAAAGGCACAAGTATGCAAACGAATTCAGTCTATAGTTTGAAAGCATCATCAGGCAAAAATTCTGAGTATCCTCGGGTTTGATTCAAACAAGTCACTGTTTGAATCAAACACCTACATCGTATCTTGAGAGAGATTTTCGTTAGTTCCCTAAGTGACAATCATGTGTGACGAAACATCTTTTTAAAGATAACGCATTTGCATGCCTTGGAGTTATTCA
The DNA here is from genome assembly GCA_024500145.1 of Gentiana dahurica var. dahurica. Lineage (NCBI taxonomy): Eukaryota > Viridiplantae > Streptophyta > Magnoliopsida > Gentianales > Gentianaceae > Gentiana > Gentiana dahurica. The sequence continues at coordinate 117,869,896 of CM044899.1, read as the reverse complement.
TAGTTCTGTCAAATTCCCAACTATTAATTTTTTCCAACATTTTATATGATAGTTTTTTTTTCGGGTTTAAGGGAAGAGGGGTGGGGGTGAGGGGTGAGGGGTGGGGGTGGGGTGGGCATTTGGCTCCTTAGTTATATGCGCGTCCGTCTATGGATAAATACTTTAGAACATATAATCTTATACTTCCTCCTTTTTAGAGAGCAATTCAGCCCAAGACAAAAATGAAGGGATCGGAGGATAAATTGTTTACCACTTTCACAAATTCTACCATGGACCAAATCCTACTTGGTGTGTCAAACCAATAAAAAATAAAAGATTTCTGATAGAACCTTGTGTATAAAAATAAGCAATCAATCATATTTTTTAAACTAATGACATGGTGCTCCAAGAATTTGATCCAGCACCCCCACAAAATTAGTGCGACCACTTTATTGTTCTACAATGCTTAATAATGAAGCCTTCAATACTTGATCCTCACTTTAACTAGCAAGATCTCCTACTCAAATTGCATTTTTATATCGATATAATAAAAATGCAGCAGAGTAAGGTATGCTTAATTTTAATTTTTTTGAAATAAATTAATCCCACATAAAATTGATTGTCAATTTATTTGTGGTTGATGCAGATTTCATGCAGTTTCAGAGTTTGATGAGTCAAACAGAAGTTGTAGAAGGAGATTGGCTTGGCATAATGAGAGGAGAAGAAAGAGTTCTAAAGAACTTCATTTTTTTTCCAAAACCGTTCTCTGGCTCGTACGTACGTAAACATTTATGTCATTTTGTTGTGACAATTTTATCGTGGATCGGAACGTCGATTCTCACAATACAATTATCGTACGGGAATCCCGTTGGTACGGGAAGTCTGTTTTTGACTGCAGGTTCGACTTTCAAATGGTCGATTATAGTGTGTTAACCATTATATCATTTTTATTAATTTCCAGGTAATACTAAAATGATAAGTAGTACAAAAATGCAAATTCCTCCTAGTGTATGTGGTGCTCACTCTCTTCTGTCATCAAACAATTTTCTGGAATAATTCAGAAACAGTTCGATCATGATCTTTCCACACAGTGCAGTGCTGCTCTTCGCGATTTAATCGCAGAGAATCGTGCAACTGTTCTTGCTCATCAACAACCCATGCTTGGAAAAGGACGTGTTCTGGAATCATCAAAGAGAATTTGGCTTTAATGTACATCAAAATGATCGATCCGTTTATTTTTGTAGTTTTCGACGCGCTGTGTCGCCGGATCATACATGCTAGTCCTGATTCTTGATATAGATAATGCAGGTTGAAATGTTTAAATCATTTTGTTTCTTTGTCTTGATATGCAAGAAAAATGGTAAGAGTTTTGATTCCTTTGTGTAAGTTTTTCACAAAGGAGCTTGTGTGGAAAATCCACTAAGTGATGGTTATGGAGTACACCGGAGACATATGATGAGATTAAGGCTTGTGTGTTGTAGTTTTTCTTTTTCTTATTGTATTAGGAGCCCATTTGAGGAGTTATGGTGACTACGTTTGAGGAGTGACTCGACGTGGTATTATTGGCCATGCACATACCGTGTTTGAAAATTTACGGGTTATGGTGAGGATAATGTCACGTCTGATCACTACTCAAATTATAATCACTCCATTTAAGGAGTGACCCGATATGGCATTATTCTGGTCACAGACCGTGTTTGATGATTTACAGTTTATAGTCAAGATAAAGTCACGTCAAATTAATCCTCAAATTGAGTCACCTTGGAAAAAGTATCCGTTTTTCAAGAAATTCTGTTATGGTCACTTCATTTGAGGAGTGACCCGATGTAGCTTTATTCTGGCAAAGACATTGTTTGATCATTTAGAGTTTATGGCCACGATAATGCCACGTCAGACCACTCATCAAATGGAGTACTCACCACAGAAAAAATACCCGTTGTATTGGAAATTTGGTTATGGTCACTTTATTTGAGGAGTGACCCGACATGGTTTTTATTCTTGCCACAAACAGTGTTTGATGATTTACGGTTTATAGCCAAAATAATGTTATGTCAGATCACTTCTCAAATTGAATCACCATGGAATAATTGGATCCAAATTTTGTATAGATAAAATATATGTATTTTCTTAGTGGGGTCCATGGATCTCAACACCTTAAACTTGCCTTTGCCCCAGCGTATTCGTTTGTTTCAATCTATATAATACCTTAAACTTGCCTCTACCCCAACGTATTCATATGTATTAATATAATATCTTAAACTTGCTTCTGCCCCTGCCTATTTTTTTGTTTCAATCTATATAACATGACAGATTTTATCCTACAACTTCACCAAGTTAATGGACAGGGCCCTCCTGGACAGGGCATACTTGAAGAAGACCCAACAGGTTATGCCCTATGTCCCTTTCAAAATGTATATTTTGAAGACCTCTAATTTTATTAAGCTAGTAGAATATATTATGCCTGCCAACATGGCATCGGTCCAGCAGTAAGTGTTGTGGTCATTAATCTGGAAGTTTCAGATTCGACTTCCAGTGGAGACAAAAGTGTGTGAGTTTCTTTCGTATTCATAGAATAAAATATGTCTAATTTTAATAGATTAGTAACACATTTTAGGTGCTATTGAATTATGTTTGTAATACCGGGCTTTAAGCAAAAACAAAAAAAAAACCCGAAAAAAGAAACGGCCCGGTATTTTTTTTCGGTTTACCTATACTTGTGTTAAAAAAATAGTATGGACTATGGATCAAATTCAGGCCCAAATTCTATTCATTATAAAAGAAACGGCCTATATATTTATTGAGATGGAACATTAATTGCATATGAACTTTCAATGCATTCATTAATATTTCCATAATTCATATTCCTCAAAAAAAAAAAAAAAAAACCACTTGAAATCCAAGTTTTATTCCTTTTCCTAGATTGGAGTAGCTTAGTGTAAGCTGAAGGTTGTTTGCCATTATAGTTGAATGTTCAATATGAGTGTAAACACCACACTATGTTATCTACCATTCAAGCATTAAAAAAAACGGTTAAACCCTAACCGTAAGGGCCTCCTCGCCCCCGATCCCACAGGAATACGTGGAGAGGTTAATCATGGGACCTAGCAGCTCAGGAATGAGGCTTTGCAATAGATATCTCTTACCGAAAGGGTCCGGCCCTTTACGGGACTCGAACCCCCACCCTCCGGTTTTAGATATAGTAAAGGTTGTTTGAACAGAAGGTAAGGAATCCATTAAATGAATTTGTGACATGACCGATGCAAATTCATCATTTGTGGCTATATAGTTAATTTCGTAGGAATGGAATGATTTTTATTACATTCCAATGTTTGGGTGTCATTATAATGTAATGGAATAAAGTGTATTAGAATGAAAAATAAAATTATTTTCATTACCTTTGAAAATGAATGAAATGGAATGGAATGAAAATCGACAAAAACATGAGTGATGGGTAAGAGTGATGTGAGGTGCGGTGGTGTAGGTGATTGGGTAGGATAGGGTGGTTGGAAGAGGCGGACACAGGATTTCGTGCAAAGGTGCCGATAATTAATCAAAAGATATTTTGCAATAACAAAGATGCATAGTAATGATTTTTATGTTCCCTTGGATCCAAAAAAAGAAAACTACTATACATTGCAAAAAAACACGATTATACATTTTGCGTAATCTAATTGAATAAAGCACTAGTATATATCGCAGAATCCAACATTTCAAAACTTATACCATTTACCTTTCTACTCTATCAATAAAGATTTTTAACACTACAAACAATGTTTTTTTTGGGAAACCAACATTTCAAAACTTATATTCGGTTATATGCACCACTTTGATAATAACTATGTATTTTTATTTACACGATAAAAATATGTTAAATTATCCGATTATTGTATATGATAGGAGTGAATATAAATTTTATGGGGGTGAAAAAAAATACATAACATATATACTGGTGTTTTTCTCCGGATTCAGGGGGCGAGTGCCCCCTACCCAAAGGGTGCATCCGCCTATGGTAGATGGTAGAGTGAGGTAGGGTATGGTATGGGGTAGTTAAGGTGGGTTGTGGGGTAAGGTTGGGTATGGTAGGTTAAGGTAGGGTGGGTAGTGTAAGACAGGGTTAGGTAAGTAATTGTAGGGTAGGGTAGGTGGAGAGGTAGGGTGCGGTAGATGATATGTATGATGAGTGGTAGGTAAGGAAATATAGGGTGGTGGGGTGAGGTATGGTAGGTTGGGGTAGGGTGGATGGGTAGGTGAAGTGGGGCTGCGTAGGTTAGATGAGACTAGGTTAGTGAGGGTAAGATTGGTGGGGTTGTGTAGGGCCTGATACAATCTACTTCATTGTATGGTCTATGGTAAAGTACTATCATATGTTAAAGGAGGGTGAACTCTCCCTAGCATGTGGCCCTGCTCCCGGGAAAGAATATGGAGAAAATGTTAGAACTGGTCAGGCCCTGTCCACGGGATGAAATGGTGGACATTCCGGTCTGTCACAATGTTATGCATGTTCAGGCTCTCCACATTGGGAAAGAATAAATGTGTTATAGTACTCATGAACCCATACTAAAAATGATACATAAATGATATGACAAGATATGATACAAAAATAATGTAACAATGAAATGAATGTTCAAAGTAAATGACAAAGGTTTGTTATTGTTGTTTATTTTCAGTTACTCCGTGAGATCTTGTATACCTGTTGATTGTTAGCTTTTATGTATTGTATTTACTTTATGCATTTTATCTTGTGAAAGAGAACTTGAAACTTTATCATTATACTAGTAAATGATATTAGTTCTCTTTGATGCTATATTTTTTTACTGACCTTAATAGCTCACTTTTTATTTTAATATCTTTCAAATGATTAGATTTAGTAGCAACATGAGATCAAGGATGGAAGTGATCCATGCTCCCACCTTTTCCATTTCAATAGACTATTCTTGGGTCCAATGCGAAACCCTGAATTTCTATGTGAAATATCTCTTTAATTTGTAAGGGTGTTTTTGTCTTTTCAAAATATAGGTTTTCTTTTCTTTTTTCCTTTCTCCTTTTCTTTTTAAATTTTTAAAGCGTTTCTTTGGCTTTAAGATAGGGTAAACCAACTTAGAAGTTCTAAAAAATCTATAAAATGGCTCTAAGAAGCCTTAGACTTTAGAATTTTTGCATTTTTGGTTCTAGAAAAGTCACCCAGTCAGTCCCCCTAAGAGTGTGGTCAGGGAACCGGACATAGTGAATCTTACAGCTCGGTTTGATCATTTATGGATACGTTTTGCAGATCATGGTGGTGATTTCATAGCACAGTAGGCTACAAACACTGTTTCGGATCCAAATTCATCTTTTGAAGATTCATGTGGTTTCGGGAAGTAGTTGCAGTTTTCTTCGTAAATTTAGTTTTGATAAGGTAATGAGGTCTTCATAACGACACGTTTTTATTTTGAAGATCATGCTTTTAATTTATTTATCTATTGTTTCTGTATATATGCACGAATTTGGACATAACGTTGTGTATAGAATATTTGTTTAGTAGTTGTAGCTCAGAAAATAGGCTTGAGAGCTTGGTCATGCCAGATTCCCGACGACACGTATATGAGAACTGGCTTAGCTAAACCCCGAAGTTTGTTTTTTTGACAGTTCTATGATGTACGCAGTCTCTTCAGGTACTGTATTTTGTTTTCTGGTTATTTCTACAAGTCTTTTACGTAAACTGCTACGAGTAAGGGAGATAGGCTGGTAGTGTGGTGTTGATATGAACATTTGTATGATCACATAGGGTAGACATGGGATTAAACATGAATTTATGTGCTTTATACGTTCCTACCAAGGGCGGACCCACATGGGATAGGGTGGTGTCTATGGACCCCACTCAAATTTCCGCGTGAATATAGTAATATACCCTTTAATACTATTAAAAACTTTGTATGTATACTATTTCAGACAATCATTAATTCAATTGTCTACTTAGTTTTACTGGTTATAAGCTTTATTACTAACATTAAGGTTACTAGTTCGAAACCTGGAAGTTTTGAATTTGGCCCCCATTGAAAAAAATTCATGGGTCCGCCACTGGTTCCTACATGCCTTATATGTTTGCTAGATCTTCTTGGTGAGGTACAGTTATTTACGCGCGATGTATTGTGCCGAGTTCCATGATTAAATATCGTGCTGGATGTATGACTAGTTGGAATATCCATGTTCACGTGCAAATTTTGGCTCGCCATATACCTAGCTAAATCGCACCATGCCATCATCCTAAGTGGTAGCATATAGTGTACCCTGAACTATCTGGTATTGTTTGTTGAAACAAGAACATGAATATGAGTAATGAAACAAGAAATAAACATGCTAAGTAGGTTAATTTAGAAACCGAACAAATACGTGGAAGATGAACTAATGTAGTTAATAAGACATGTTTTCTATGCATAGTTGCTTTTAAACTATTTTTCCTTGTGTTTCAAGTCTACGCCTTTAAACAGTTTTGATTAGGTGAAATAAGATCATGTCATGTCTCCCAACATTTGATAAACATGAATCTCTCCTTTTGATCTTCTATTCCTTACTAAGCTTCATACATGAGCTTTACTTTTTTTATTTGAAACAAGAAGTTATGCAGGTTTAGGGAGGTTATAATGAAGAGCTTGGAAAACAACCTTAGGATGAAGTCATTGAGCCTTTTTATGTTTCAGTAGTTGCTTTTAGTAGTTGTTTCCTTTGAATAATGCATACGTGTCAAGTAGTTGTAGTAGTTTCTCTCTTTCAGACATGTTGATTGTATGAGATTCTAGTAGTTGTTTCGGTTATTTATTATTCCAGTTTGAACAATGTCATTCTTTTTTTTGGTGTTTTTATGGAAGACTCTGAGAGTCTGTCCCTCGAGTCTCATCATGTTTCTTTTCTTCCACGTCATCCTTAATTACTCTGATGTTACGCCAGACTTACGGAGGTTTTAGGGCCTTCTCTAAAGTTACATGCCAAACGTTCCATTTTAGGATAAAGACTCGCTATACGGGAGCGATGCGTTAATCTAGAGTGTCTTCTATTATTACCTCATCTTTCACGAGTTTCATGGGAAGTTATTGTGGGGTGAGGGAATTTGAGGTGAAGTGGCGGATGAAACGATCAGAACCACACAGTTTAAATACAGAATGAAGGTGTGTGTAGTGTGCCACACCGTGTGGAGACACCACACAATAACCTCCCGAGTTTCATGCCAACTTCTTAATCCGTAATGGAGAAGTCGTGGACATCCATAAGTTTTAGTAAGTGATTGATGTAGTGATGTAGTGATGTAGCAAGATGGTTTGTATCTTGTAGTAAAGTTGTACGGAGTATTATTTATGTTGAAGTGTGAACTTACACAGTAGTAATGGTTTGGAATGTTGTAAGCACGATCATTCTTCAATTACACATTTAGATTTTAGTAAGCCAAGTTTTTTTCATTTTCAACTTCTTCGTTTGTGCTTTATAGTATACTTCACGAGACTTCATGACTCGAGAAAATTTATAGTATTCTCAGATTCTAGTCAAACAATCCGGATTCAAAAATTTACTCGAGTTTTCGGTACGGGTCGCTATAGCAACACCAATGATTAACATGTGTGATACATTTCTTATGAAATGCAAATACATGCACCAAAATGTGTGATTTCTGAATTTGGCTTTTATCATCAAAAATGGGGTCCCACCTTCACCTCACCTTCACATGACAGCACACACATACCATCAGGAAACATCATGAAAAATTTGGACATAGGAAAAAGAGAGGAAGGATGGCCAATAATACTGATTTTGATGGTGATCATTGATGGATCTCTGCTATCAGCTTTGCTCAAGGGGGTGGATGGGTCCCACTTAACAATAAATTTACACTTTGATCAAATATAGTTCCCTGCCAGGAGACAGCCTGACTTATAATTGACCACTTCTTCATTTAGGAAATATGTTTTATTTATTTTTTACCCTCCTTAAATGTACTGCATTGCATGCTGTTAAATTCACAGTCAATTCTTTACTTAAAAAAATACTACTGATTTCTCTTTCCATTTAACTTACCCTGTTTGTGCTTTATTTTTTTTGAGGATAGTATTAATTCGGACAGTTGTCATTCTATTATTTTCTCTGTCATATAATAAGTATTCTTCTCTATCAAAATAAATAAGTAATCCCTCTCTTCCTATTAAAATGAAGTTGTTGATAAAATAAATTGTTCATATTTATCTATAATAGAGAACATTTTTCAAAGCAATGTTTATTATCCATTTTATTAATATATCAATATTTATTACTATGTGAGAGGTAAAAAATAATGTTATATTAACGATATTTAAGGGGTTTTTAGTTATTTTATTGTTAAAGACATGATATTTTATTTCTTAATAAGTATGTTTTTAAAAACTTTTGTGTTAATTAAGAACGCAGAGAGTATTTTTATTCGGCAATAAGTGTCGGAGTAAGTTTTTAAAAAGCATTTGCCTATATTTTACCAAAATTGTCCCTATTTACTACTCTTATTTTTTTTACTTAATGTCCCCGGTATCCGGAACCTACTGAACCGAAGAATTCGCAGTTCGGCCTGATAGGGGTAAGGCATGACCAAGAACTATTTCAACATGGTGTCTCAGAAGAGAATCGAACCGGTGACATTCTCAGGCATTCTTAAGTCCACTTATCACTTGAGGCAAAGCTACTTGGTTCTATTTACTACTTTTAAATTAAGATGAAAGAGAGAAGATTGTTTTTTGAGTAAATTGGAAAAATGGTTCTCAAAACGAAAGAGAAAAAGACTCCTACAACTTTATATTAAGATAGATAAGACTTATAATATGTTTTTTTTTAAATTTGTGCGTAAATTGCAAATAACAATTGTTTTGGAACGACTAGAGTATTTGTTTTGTGATTTTATTAACGATTTGTAAAACAATGTAAATTTGCAAAATAGAATCAATGCTACTAGATTCAATAAAAATCACGAGTTTGGTGTAAATTGTAAGATATTTTTTCATAAATTACAATTCGTTATCGTTTGCATTCGAGTTGCCTTAACAAAATGAGGTTCGACCTATATGAATAAATCTAGTCGAAATACACTTGTTGTAAGAGTATCATCAAATTTATACCGGGGTATTCTCTTGTTTGATTCAAACAAGCAATTGTTTGAATTAAACACATTCATGATATTCTGAGAGAGAGATTTTTAATAATTACCACGAGTAACTAGGGACGAAACATCTCCGAAAGGACAAAATATTAAGCGTGTTTTCGAGTTCATCTTTGTTTATCAATAATTCTGAAAGGTAAAATTTTCCAACATTAACTAGCTCTGAATCTAACAAATGCCCACCACTCGATCCCCGTCGATTCACGGAAAATTTTTAGGTAGTGTGTACCTACGTAGGTACATACTACATGGCACAATCAGAACCACATGATCAGATTGAAGAATTGTTTATGTGGTGTGTAGTTCTGATTCTGTGGCTCTGATTGTGCCACGTAATATGTACACACTACCTAAAAATTTCTCTCGATCCACATTAATAATGTCTGACAACATTAATAATTTCTGACAACGCTTTTTTTAGCCAACCTTTGATGACAAAAAATTGTGAACATTATCAACTTATCTAATAATTAATCGATCAATTAATTGAACAACCATTAACGATCAACACAATAAATTATTACACTTAGTGAGAGATCATTAAATTAAGACATTACCGATTATAATTACAAATATATAATCCGTTCAAAATAATAATTATAATAACAAAAAAAAAACATATAATAAGTTACACGGGCAAAAGAACATTACACGGCCAAATAATTATAATAATATAATAACATATAAGTTCTTGATTCAATCTTAAGAATATATATCGATTGAAATAATTAGCTAAAGTCTAATAGCTAAACAGAACGGCCAAATTAAACATTACGTGCTAAATAAGTTATTCCTAAACATTACACGGGCTAAAATTGTTGGAGCCCGAATCACCTTTTAAACAAGAAGAGTGATTGTAATGACGCTCGTGCTGATACCGATACTGATACTGATGAAAATTTTCCAACTTGATAAGATCGTAGCCGATACTGATGAATTAGTCCCAGTTTGATATGATCTTTGCTGACGCCGATGAATTAGTCTCAACTTGATAAGATTTTTGTTTGAATCGATCGAGTGACATTTTTTGCCGTGAAACTGCACTGGTCATCGACGACGATGCTCCTGACTCTGGCGGAGACCCTACACATAAAAATCAAACACATAAACAACTAAATGTACAAGTTTAATTTATCTGTTTATTAGCAACTAATTACTACCCAACATATAGTCTTTTTTCAGAACTTTAAACAAATTGAATAGTAGATAAATGTCATAAAATTTAAATGTTGATTTTTTATATATTCAAATATCCTTTAACTATCTTTAATGCTGCAGTTGTAAAACAAAAGTAGTTAGATGAATGGATATGAACTAGAATTAAGATGAAGAGGAAAATGATATCTTTTGATACTCTAAAGACAACTAATAATATGAGACAAAATATTATGGTAATAATACTTATATTATAAAAAATGATGTAAACACTATATTAATTATGTCAATACACTATTCTTGTAAAACATTAATGAATGAGTATATAAGAAGTATATTAATCAATGGGTTTTACCATATCAAAGGACAATGGGAAATGACTTGTGCACTTTATATTGTGACACAATAATGAATCATCATATAAATCTCATTATTGATTAAAGTGTAGGATTTTTTTTTATTAATATTAATGTCATCATAATCAATAATGATAAAAAGGGGTAATAGAGAATATATAATGAATATATGATTGCGAAAGGACAAAGGTAGTATATATATATTATATATATATATATATTATTTAATTTGTTAGAACGTGTAGAGTATTTCATGAAACATGAAAAACAATGAAATTGTTTGTTTTTAAATTCCATCCATATAATATACCCTACTGACAGTGACGGATCCCGAACGATTCATCACTAAGGCCAGAATTTCGTACATCAAAACTTAATATCGAATATATATACCTACTAAAAATATAATGGGTGCAAGTGAAAACAATTTATCTTGGGCGAACTTACTTATCCGTTTTTTTTTTTTCTTCCACAGAATTACATAATTGCCTCAATACAATGATGTATCAATCATTGAATTTAATCAATTAAATGAAAGTATGATGCAAAAAATCAAAAACCGTAGTAATAATAGCATCACTCGATAATAAATCATTAAAAGAATTAATTAATTCATACTTACTTGCAATATTTTTTGATGCAGAATTAGAAGCATTATCACGTAGAGACTTGTTAGAATGCTGTTGACTTGGTGGTGGCTGTGGTTGTTGTGATTTCCGTCGCCGGCGGTTGTGATCGGCAAGCCTTTTCCGGCAACTTCTTTTACCATTGTCGAATTCCGTCAGAAGATGGAATCTATTTATAATACCAATAAAGTATTTATTACACTTTCTTTCCTTTTACCCTTATTTATTATACATTCATCTATTTTATAAATTACTGAGAGTCAAAGAGTATTATAGAGTTTTACTATTAAAATTTACGACAATTAACTACTCTCTTGATCCGTATGAAATGTCTAAACGGGTTTATATTTTGGGACGGATGTAATATAACCCTATTACTCTCTCCGTTCCTATTTAATCGTCGTAGTTGCCAAAAGTAAAAATTCATTTTTATCTGTCGTATTACATTTTTAAAACATTATAAATAAGAAGTAAGATATGAAAAACAATTATGCATTAATTATATTCAAATGGTGTTATTGTAATTTTGATGCTAAATCAAAACATTAACTATTTTTTTAATATGTGTTTTTTACGAATACGATGGTTAAATAGGAACGGATGAAGTATTTAATAATGTGGAAAAAAAACCCAGAGAAATTGGTTACAATATTCAGATGTTCACATGCAATTGTACATAGGTTAGCTAGAAATCAAATCAAAATCAAATCTTTTGCATTAAATAGTTTATTTTGTACAGCAAAAGAATTTGTACAACTTTTTATCTCCCAGTTTTGATTAAGAGTAATGATACGAGCATAACGGTTGTGTCACAACGAGTGACATAACGGTAATACACATCGTTGATCATGTTGGATTACATCATGATCAATTTAGATATACTATGATCAACGATGCAGATCACCGTTGTGTTATTCGTTGTGGCACAACCGTTATGCCCGTATCATTACTTTTTTATTAAAAGCTTTTTGAGCCCATAATGATAAGTATAATAATAATAATAATAAAGTATATTTACTATACAGAGCAAAAACAGACCGTACAGGCGTACATTAATACTCCAAAACGAAGCTGCTGCAAACTTACGGGGAAGCATAATTTTACGGACAAAAATGCCCTCGGGATCGAAAAAAATGTACGGACATAATGCCAATGATTATTATCCGGTCGACATCCTTATCTCCGCAGGGCATTCTCGTCATTTTAACACACCAAAGTTTGTGCATAGGAATCCAGGCAATAATTCAAGATATATAGTTGGAAAAACACAATAATACATCCGACTCAAAATTTAAGTTATCCTATAAATTTTTAATAGATTAAAAAAATAATTGAATGTTATAAATTTAAAATATAAATGTTCAAATACCCTTGATTATTATTAATGCAATAATTGTTAAGTAATAAAAATGGTTGAATTGAAAATAAATTAGAGATAAGACAGAAAAATGATAATAAATGTTGTATTGGTAATTTAGAATGACATATATAGCAGGAAAAAAAAATATCCAATCACTTATATTTTGGCACGGATGCAGTATTCATTTTATTTGACATAATATAATTTCTATTGCATAATTTATTATTAATTTTCTTATTTTACATTATTTTTATATAATAAAAGATAAATAAAAGAAGAATGTTAATTAATTATATTTGCCAACAAGGCACTGGCCCAACGGTAATTATTGTGGTTTTCAACCTTGATGTTTCGGGTTCAAGTTCCAATGGAGACACAGATATGTATGCATGTGTATATTTCGTATCTATAAAAAAAATATTATATTTAAAGAATTTTTAGTCAATTTATTGTTACAGTAATTATATTAACTCATTTTTTAATATATGATTCTAATAACTGCATAACTTAAATAAATTAGATTGAGTATAAATATCATGACATGTGCATATGCTTGTGTGAGTCAAATTGTTTCCCTGAAGGATGTTCACATTGCATGAAGACTTATTAATTAATTATGAACAAAATGGTCTTTTGTTAGGTAGGCTCACATAACAGGAGTATTATAGATGGGGTAGGATATGTGATTATAAATAAATAAAAGTTCCAAATAATTATAAATCCATCCAAAAAAAAATATAAATAAAATGTTTTCAATCAAGAATATATATGCAACTAAACATGCACCCCTATATTAGTTGAAAAATGATAGATTTGTTAAAACAAAATAAAATAATAATAATTATAAAAAAAAAAAAGATAGAAACACTTACAACTGTAAAATATGTTAAAAGTATATTATATTTAGAGTTTTGGAGTAAGTTTTTCATTATTTGATTTATGTATGTATATACATGCAAACCAATGAAGGGCAATCATTTATTGGTATATCTACCAACTCTTATAAAAAGAGAAAAAGAATGATACGTCTGTTTTTCATGTTATTATCTCATAAAAGGCATTTAATAAGTTAGGTTTCTTCATATCATGGGTAATTCTTAAGATATAAGAGTTTTATCTTTAATATTTTACTTATATATCAATTATTGAGTTTCTTTTTTTTTTTTTTTTGAGGAAAAAAAACTTTTATTAAATAACATCCGCCAAACAAGCGGTTAAAACGTCATCAGGGGGTGAGCTACCCCAAGAAGTCCGAGTAGAAATTGACAAAGCATGTCGAGCTAACAGGTGGGCATGTTGAGTTTCTATACATTTTAATCATTTTATATGCTATCATATTCTATTATCACAATGATACAATGAATCTTTATCACTTTTGACAAATTATTTTTCCCTTTTTTTTTGATTTTTTTTGTTTTTGAAATGCAATGATTCATTAAAGTGACTTATCTATCAAGTTAATAGACGAGCCAATGATTTTCACTTATAAAGTGAAATAATTTTTAAAAATATCATTTTTAAGAAATCAAGTTTTTTTGTTTTTGTTTTTGTTTATACTCTTATTTAGTATAAGATAAGAAAATAAAAGGATAATTGCATTTCTTATATTTAATGATATTTTAGTTATCTTTTTTAAATGGATATTTTAGTCTTGTCCAAAAAAAAAAGGATATTTTCGTCATTTAAGTATTGAAATTAAACAAAGCTCATTTCCTTAATAATACCTTCCAAAAATATTAATAATTTTACAATAAAAGTGAAACATTTATTAAAAAAAATTATCATACCTTCAACCAATTATCATAAATTTATAACTATTGTATTAATTATTATCAAAGGTTTAGTCTTTTTTTACATATAACTTTCTACAATGGTTTATATTTTGGAGGTGGGAGTATGTGATTTCGATAATACTTACATCATTAATCAATCATATAAAAACATGCTATGTCGGTTCCGTTTGAATGATTACTATTTGAGTAATAATACGGACACAAACGTTCAGGCACAACGGGTGATATAGCGTTGCATTTTCATTTTTGATTATAATAAGTCTGAGTCCTACATCATAATCAATGCGAAAATACAAGTTGTATCACCCGTTGTAACAGAACGGATGAAAAATTCTTATATATGACAGCTCCGTATATATATGTTGTTGCCTACGTGGTTGAATTTGAATCATACGGCTTCAATCAAGAATGAAACAGTGTAATCAAATCAATATTAACACAATGGGTAACTCTACATTTATAGAATTACCACAGAAGAACTATCCGATCGGTTGTGTCGGTATCATTATTTTTTATATTAATTTTAGACCGATAAAGATAGGAAATGTGAAATGGTTTTAAGGTCATTTTGAATAAAAAATATGGCCCACCAACCTGCTACACTGTTGGCAGAATCGCTGAGTCAACCCGGCGGTGATAACGGTGGCAGCTTTCGAGTGGAACTCACAAACCTTATGTCGCCGGTGATAGTGCTTGGAATTCGACAGGTCGGCATTACAACCTTCAGCTTGACATCTAGGTGAGTTAACCGAACCCGGTTCAGAAATTCTAGACCGGCGGTAAAGCCGGCTAACAAAATCATCTTCCGATGAAGCAAAATAGGTTCGACCACCCAAATTCAAGCCAATCCGAGCACCACCGGCATTGTTGAAATCAACTAACGGCTCACTTTTTGGAACCACCATGTAACCGGTTGAACCAGACGGTTCAAATGAGTGTAGTGAACCTTGGGTGTATGATGACTCAGTACCGTACACTGCAAGTGTGTCGTAAATTGAGTGATGAAAATGGTGGCTGCCGATAAAGGGTTGCTGTTGCTGTTGGTGGTGGTGGTGGTGGTGGTGGTGGTGGTTGTGGTTGTTGTGGTGGTGGTTATGCTCCTCATGAGTGGTGTCAAACTGAGCATTCGGGTTAATAAAAGCTACTGCTGATGGTTCATTGAAATTATGGGTTCCGTATGGATCAAGAATTTGGCGGTTAAGGCCGGTGTCCGGCGGGTTTTCATCGCCGGTAAACATGATCGGCGATGGGTTTCCCCATTCATACTCCAACATGACCACCAAATGGAGTTTTTGTTTGAAATTTGGTGAATATGCACAAGAACTAATATCTTTGTGAAATCAAGAAATGCAGAGAAGCAGTAACTGAACCACCCAGGTAGTAAAGAAGGTGGGGGTGGGGATGTGGGGTGGGTGGTGTGTGCAGGGAAATCTGTCAGCTTTAAGGTGTGGAAGATTATGGTGAACAAAAGGCTGCAAAATTATTAGTGTAGCCTTACTGTGAGTGAGAGCATTCTTTAGTAATTGGTTGCCTTTTGAGTTCAAACTTTATGAGGTTTTGTTGAATGGTTTTAAGGATTTCTAGGACCCTAGGACAAGAGAATCCTTAAAATAAATAAATAAATAATAAATACTCTCAATTGAGAAAAAGCTACCTAGGATGTAAGATTCTAGTTAAGTAAGTATGAGTAATGAATGATTACCAAAGGTTAGGGCACTCTCATTTCTACTTTAGATATAGTGAAGTACTTCGTTCGTTTTTATTTAACTGTCGTATTTATTACAAACACACATATTATAAAAATTATTTAATGTTTTGACTTAACATCAAAATTATAACAAAATCTCTTGAATATAATTAATACAATATTTTTTAAATCTCTACTCTTTAATAAACAGGGGTAGATGTAGAAAAGTACAATATATGATGCTTTGAAATGTATCTACGACTGATAAAAATGAATTTTTACTTTCGACATCTACGACAGTTAAATTGGAACGGAAAAAGTATTTATTTGTGTGTTTATATTTCATTTCATTATGGGACAATTATTCAAAAGGACGCATATTGGACTTAATTAGGCAAGAATGACACTCAAAACAAACACTTAGTTATAAGGATAAAAATTAGGTGGATACACCCAAATACCCTTAATGAAAAAAAGAAATTAAAAAAAAAAAAAAAAAGGAACAGGCGGCTTAATGTCATGATGTGTAATGTTGTTGTTAATTTTTTTTTCATTATAATAAAAAAAAGAAGGACGCATTTTTTTTTTTAATTTACTTCAGCTAGACGCTGAAAGGTTTGTTTTTTTTTTTTTCCCTTCGTCCTGCGGACGTGAAAATTATTTTTCTTTTTTTTCATTGACAACCACGATAAATTGACTACCGCGATGAAGTTAAGCGATGCATTGACAACTGCGATGCAGAGACGCCGAGATGAAATGATACCGCGATGCACTGACAACCGCGATGCATTGGCAACCGCAATGCAGGGGCAATCCGATGCAGTGACCACCCTCATTGGATAGACAGCGCGATGCATTGACCATCCCGATGCAGAGACATCACGATGCACTAATAACCGCGATGCATTCACCACCGCGATGCATTGACATCGGCAATCATATATGAATGTCATTTGATATTTTTCCGACTTAATTTCATAAAATCAATTTCTTTTCTTCATAAAATCGACTTCAAATGGCTATATCTTTTGATATAAAACTACGATCAACATAAATCTTTCACCTTAATTCATATTTTTATGCAGTGACATCGGCATTCATATATGCAGTGATATCAACATTTTATGCAGTGACATCAATAATTTATGCAGTGACATCGACAATTTATGCAGCGACATCGGCAATCAGATATGCAGTGACATTTGATGAAGCAACACCGAGATGACATTTGATATTTTTCCGACTTAATTTCATAAAATCGATTTCTTTTCTTCATAAAATCGACTTCAAATGGCTATATCTTTTGATATAAAACTACGATCAACACAAATCTTTCTCCTTGATTCATATTTTTATGCAGTGACATCGGCAATCATATATGCAGTGACATCAACAATTTATGCAGTGACATCGGCAATCAGATATGCAGTGACATCAACATTTTATGCAGTGACATCAACAATCATATATGAATTACATCAACAATTTATGTAGTGACATCGGCAATCAAATATGTAGTGGCATCAACATTTTTGTTGAACTTTTTGTCCCGAAATTGGGAAGATTTGTCAGGGGAAATCGAGCTTATGAGCCGTGTTGAGCTATATCGAGTACTTAGCCAGTTGAGTTCGATGTTGCCTTTTTATGGCTCAAGCGAGCCCAATCTTTTTTAGTCGATTCGAGCTTGAGCCTAGGGAGTATCGAATTATAAAACTCCGAACAACATAATTATTTCACCCTAATTCATATTTTTTCGTCCTCTTTATTTTGATATCTCATTTGATATTTTTCCGAATTACTTTCAGAAAATCGATTTTTTTTTTCTTTATATTGCTGGATCTAATGCTGTCCATGACAAGAGATCAGTTGTCATGTAACACCCACACCTGAAGGATCATTCTCTGATATATCATCAATAACAAATTGCAAATCAGTGCTTATTGAATCATTGAACAATTTAAAGAATGTAAGGATTGCCTGAAACAGATCACCAAAGCCATTCAACTGTTAGATTTCTCCTTCTGAATTTTTTTCAAAACAGAGTAGAATAAAGTAAGAATTTTTACGACATTTGTGAAAAATAATTGTGACCACATGTAATAATTTCATGATGCTCAAAGTATTTATGAGATGCTGCCAATATAGAATGATGAGAAATGGAACCTTATGACCAACAAAGGGAATGATAAGGTCCTCGTACACACAAGTCTCTGCAATGAGGTTCTCCACAGATCCCAAATCATGGCAGTTGATTCCTTGATAAAACTTCCTCACCACCGTTGAAGCTGAGTCCATTAATACAGCAGGAAGGCCATCTGAAGAAGAAGTCTGAGCTTCCACCACCACCCTTTGATCAGCAGGAAGGCTATCTGAGTCCATTTCTTTCTTACCCGTGGACAAAGAAAGAAAAAGGTGCAGGAACGGGCAAAAGAGAAGCTCAGGTTAGGATGAGAATTGCCGGCAGGAAGTGGCCGAAGCCATAGCCACCGGTCAGAGAAGCTTCTCTCTAAAATCTTCTTATGATTATCCGCTGGAGTAGAAGAAAGGGGTAAAATAGGAATGTTGAATAAAATATGTCATTATAACTAATGATCTTTTAAGTGTGTCCTAAGTGCATAATTAAGTCTCAAAACACGTCCTTGTAAACAAATAACACTTTCATTATTTAGGTACGATTTTGATGGAATGTCGAAATTTTAGTTTTATTATGTTAGTCAAACATCTATATAAAGCTGAGGTACATGAATACCATTGTAAATCAACTCGTTAGCATTAGTCTTCATATTTTGTACGTAGTTTAGGTTTCCAAAAGGGCTTTAGGACGCATTTTCGACAATAAATTTCTTGTTCTACTTCTAAAAGTTCGAGTTTTAATTGATTTTGAAGATCTATATCCCTCAATCATTGCGGGGTATTCGGATTCACCGGTTGCGTTGAAGTGTCCTGTATTGAGCACTTGTAATTGTTTCACCACACTTTATTAAGATATGAAATTCACTCACCTTACAATCTACGTTTTGAGGATGATGCATCTCTATTTATATATGTCTGGGCTTGCATTTCAACATGTTATCAGAGACATCTGTTTATTGTGCAATTGTTGGGCCTCTTTGTTGGCCTTATAGTGCCCTATATATATGCCTTGTGTGACTTGTGACCCAGGTTCTTTATTGACCTATATATACTTGAGGGGGTTTGTTGAAACGTCTCATATTGGACACTTGTAATTCTTCCACCTACCATGTTAATTAAGAAATAGATTTCCATCACCTCACAACCTAGGTTTTGTGGATGAGTCACATCCTCTTATATATATGAGTTCGGGTTTGTATTTTCAACAGGTTGGAAAGCATTTCGAGGATTGATAGAGTCGATCTCCACCATCAACTTGAGTTGTAATGGAAAAGCTCATATTTTCTCTTGAGGTGTTTTGTTTTATAAATATGAATCTATTGTTTTCTTCTAAGATGATTGTAAGCAAAATATTTAGTTAACCAAATTATTAGTTAATGAACTCGAATCCAATATGAGATTAATGATGATTTGTTCATGTTGTAATATGAGAGACACGTAAAATCTACAATACGACCGTTCTGTGGGCGTGGACGCGCGGTCGTCTATATATACCGCGATAGAAAATATCATACTTCAGCAATCGAATTATCATCTCTCAGCAGCAAATAGCATATTTCACAAAAGTCGACCTCTTAAATTGTGTGAAACGTTAATTTATATATTATTTAAAGTAGAAATCTTGATATTCGATCTCCTTTTTTTCTCAATTTAATCCATTTTCAATTCGAATGTAATTATATGAATTGGCATTTGAATCATTCAAATTGTTAATAGAAATAAGGGGGAATGAGGGAGAATGACAGAAATATTTCATCAATTGAGTAGAAGGACAGTCTTTTGAAACTTTTGCATAAAGGACAAAACTATTTATTCACTGTCGAAATTCACTTGTGTTCGAAATTCACTGTTTAAATTCACTGCCGAAATCCACTGTCGAAATTAACTAATTTTCAAAATTCATTGTCGAAATTCACTGATTTTCGGGATTCACTGTCGAAATTCACTAGGGAGATTCACTGATTTTCGGGATTCACTGTTTGTCCTTCTCGCTATAAAAATTATGCAGTTGTCCTTCTCCCTATAAAAAATAGGGGAATAGGGAGAAGGACAAAAATATTTCATCAATTGAGTAGAATGACAGTCTTTTGAAACTTTTGTGTTGGGGAGATTTTGCATCCTTAAAACAAAAGAAAATTTATAAACCTATACTACCATGCAAAACTACCTCCTAACCGGCCGAATACCGGGTAGTTGCTAGTAAAGTTGGATAAGTACGGGTATCGATCCTCAGGGAAAAGGGATATTGAATCTAATCTTATTAATCCTACCAATTGCTACTCTAGGAAAACAAATAAACGAACGACAAAACATAAAAACAGAAAATAATTCAAGTAATCTAACCTAAGAAATAAAATAAACAAACTAATCTAAGACATGGGAACAACCAATATACAAACCTATGTGATCTCAATCCTAGTTCATCTCATGATTCTAATTCAAGTTGTGGTTTCACCTTTTCACGAGACATAAACCCCTAATTCCTTAGTGAATTTATTCTCAAGCTACGGATTCCTAATTCCTTAGTAAATCCAATTTATCAATCTCTCATCTTCCGAATGTTGAGACTGATTTTCAATACAAAACTCGGTGTAGATTCAAGTTAACTTCCGTATTTTAGAACCTAACAACCTAGATAATTAATCGATTAATTTGTCATCATTAACGACTAAAAATCCTATCTTTCTATGGTGATCTAGGTTACGCAACTCTCGTATGTTGTAACTATCAATCGTAAACGATCTTCCGATTCAATTCACACATAGCATCATAATCATAAAAAGATACAAAATAAATTAAAGATCACAAAAACTGAACACAGGAATTGAATAAATTTATAAAAAACTCACATAGTTTTGGTACATTGATGATCTCATGAATCGAAAAACAGAAGAAAACTACACCTAATCTAACCCCGGATCACCCGAGCACAAGGCTCGGGTGACCGGCCTTGAAGCCTCAAAGCTGCCGCTGCTGCTTTGCTTTTTGCGGCTGGAATATTTGTGTGAATTATTGTTAACAAGCTACTGTTTTAAATAGAGTTTGGGGTCGGTGGAATAATATATGGGATATGCGGCTGGAAATTATGGGATTTAATTAGGGTTGCATGCTGCTATTCTTGAATATTGCGGCTGTACTAATTCCTTTTCCATTTAGGATTTACACATGCGGCTAAAAACTTAAGTCGGCAAAGGCAAGGTCGGTTCCCGGACGCTCGTCCGACCTTATGGACGCCCGTTTAGAGTTACTGGACTCAAACTTCTAAAATTCATATCTTGAGTTGTAGACCTCCAAAAATTATGATCCGAATGTCATAATTAAGCTCTCGGAAAACTCTACAACTTCCATTAAGGACTCTTCTTCAGAAAACGCCTTTTTGACTAGCCCGTCGTATCCCGAGTCGTTTTCGGGATTTTCCCAATACCACAGCATCATTATCCAAACTTGTAACGCTCATATCTCGGGCCTCGTAGGTCGGAATGAAGTGATTCAAGATCCTGTAGAATCCTCTCTTCAAGCCCTACAACTCTTCTCTTGCGGTCGAGAGTCAAATCAGTGTATATCCTATCAAGAACTGCGTCAGAAGTCCGGCTTCTTGAATGCTTCATTCCAAGCTTTATCTCCATCTTTATCCTCTTCCAAGTCAAAAACATGTATCTACATTGCATCCAAACACCACAAAAACGTAACAATATCCAAAACCATATAAAACAATCAAATAATCGTATAAATTGATACGTTTTCATATTTAACTCTTTAAATCACCATTCACTCAATATTTCACTATAAACCTCGAATTCTATGAAAATCATACGTATATGGGGGAAATTGAGGTGAAATATATCCTTAAAAACACTACAATTTGACCCTTAACATTTTGCATAAAGGACAAAACTATTTATTCACTATCGAAGTTCACTTCTGTTCGAAATTCACTGTCAAAATTCACTAATTTTCAAAATTCATTGTCTAAATTCACTGATTTCGGGATTCACTGTCAAAATTCACTGGGGAGATTCACTGATTTTCGGGATTCACTGTTTGTCCTTCTCGCTATAAAAATTATCCAATTGTCCTTCTCCCTATAAAAAATATGTAGTTGTCCTGTTACTTAAAGATATTACAGATTGTCATTATCCCTAATTTCCCATAAAAAATATGTTGCTGTCCTGTTACTTAAAAATATTTCAGATTTTGTCATTATCCCTAATTTCCCATAGAAATAAATCTTTAGATTTCAAAATCAGAATCCACACATGTAAAACTCTGAATCCAATATGACAACTTACGTCACTTTCAGATCTTCATGACATCATAAATTAATAAGATAATTATGGTAATTACATCCTAAAATACATCAAACACATCATGAGAATCCCTAGAACGCATTAATCGGGCCCAGAATTCCTGAAGCCACTTGGGGTGTGGTACCCACACAGGAGTTGAAGCACGGTTCGAACCCCGGAGTTGTCATTTTTGGAATGTTCAACCTCCAGCAGTTCAAATCTGTTGTTCACAACATCTACAAAATGAACCACACTTCAAACTCTCACCGCTTTACATACTTATAATCATTCACAAAGTTCTCTCAACTTTCCTAATCATTTCTCTTAGGTCTTAAGGCGGGAAATAACATATTTTAGCAATATAAATCATCATCTCTCAGTTGTATTCAAGTTGTAGGTAAATCTCTTCATGTTCTAAGTGGTTTCTTCATGATATTTTTAGTAAAACAAAGATGAATTGCTTATAGATGAAGGATACTTCTTAGTGGAAGACGAATATGTAGGTCTTACCCCTAACAATCCATGCATGTAAGGATTTAGTGCATCAAAGTATGTAACATTTTACGTGTTTTATGTGGATTTCGTGATATCATGTTTTTATAATTATTATATTTGTGTGTAACTAAGCAAGAGAATAAACATTTAATGCATAATGGGAAGAAACCTAAACTCCAGAAAATCCACGTGTTTCACCCCACCGGGCTACGCTAGTTTTGGGCCGGCGCTACGGTAGGGGTTGGTACTGCAGGCCCCATGTAGTCCACACGAAATCTATAAGTGAAATGTTGGAATTCCATGTTTTAAGGTATTTTCTGCAAATTTCCAGAATATATCACATGTCAGAAATCATGACTATAGGGTTTTTATGTGTGTGATACATTGGTCATGTTAAATGCAATATTTTTAATCTTGAAATCATGGGTTTTCTGATTAGACATCATGTCCATAGGGTTCTTAATGTTCTATTTATGTCAAGTATGATTCATGACTAACCATGTTAACATGTAAAATTGATAGACATGTTGATGGTTTCATATTAATTTGTTAGAAATCATGTTTATAGGACTGAATTCATGTTTAAAGTAAGTTGGAATGAAATATACACTCTTGTATAATCTTACAAGTTTTAATGTATCTAAGAATATTGTTCATGTTGGTGATTTGACAAGTAATACTTGTGGAATTGTTGTTATGTTCATAACAATAATCTCTTAAGTGCTTAGATATCACGTTCTAGGCTACAAGTTTGTGTTCAATTGAATGAGAAAGTGAAAGTGCCTTTATGTACTTAAATCTTATATCTTATGTTTCAGTTTTGTAAGTCATAGTCAGAAACTAAAATAAATATACTGACATTATGTAGGTGTAGTATTAGGACCAATAGCCCGAAGGGAATCTGCAGAGACAAGTTATGTTGGCTCTACGCTATCCCCTACCGACACTGCAGTAGAACTTGCATTTGCAAGGTCCGGGGCAGTCTACTAACCACATGATAACTTGTTTGTATGATCTAAGTAGTTAACTATTATTTCTACTTCGGTTATCAAGATGTATACGATTTGTGCTATATGAAAACAGAATAAAGATATTATGAACTAAAGAAAGAGAATAAAGTGACAGTACAATTATAGTTGGTTTATTGGTTAAGTACTAGCATGTGAATGGGCAATGAATCTTCGAGGGTCCCCAACACTAGGTCTCTCTCCCAGAAAATAATATGGAGTATATGGCCAGGGTCGGTTAGGTCCTGTCCACGAGATATAATAGTGAACGTTCTTGTTTGTCAATATTGTTATTCAGTCCCTCCACGTCAGGAAAGAATAAATATGGCATAGCATTCATTAACCAATGTTAGTAGTGAATCATAAATGATACAATAATGATTATGGCATTTATTGGAAAGTCTAGCAAAATTGGTAGGTGTGCATTTCATTTTTGTAAAACAAATGTTGAAACTTTACCATGATCCTGTAGGTGGTAGGTGGTAGGTGGTAGTAATTAATTTCCTTTGATGCTATATTTTCTTACTGAGCTTCATGACTTACCAATTACTTTAACATCTTACAAGTTGATTAAATTCGGTAACAATGGGATAATGATGATACGAGTAGTTATGACTCCTACGTCCCCTATTGTAGATATCCATGATTACTAGTTAATTCTTGTGTGCAGAAAGACGGTAATGGTGTTTTGTATTTGAAGTATGATCGTAGAAGTTGTGTTATTTATGAAGAAATGTGAAGTATTATTGTTGTAGTACATGTTAATATAAGGATACTTCTCTTATGTACTAGTTATGTATTGGGAGTTGTAATAGACGAGTCTATTCATGTCTAGCTTCCTCGTTTATGACTTTAATTTGCGTACCATGCAATGCTTCATGATTCAAGAAAGTATTCATAGCTTTCTCAAATCATGATCACCGAATTGTCCGGATCCAGAAATTCATGCGCTCACGTTTTCGAGTCAGGTTGGGTCGTTACAAACACCTCCGCAGTGTTGAGAAACGATGACTAGATGATACTTGATTAACAACATTAACAGCTTTGTATACTATCATTCTCCTCTTGAGAAAATGACATCAATATACCACACATATGCATCAAGTCGGCTGAAAAGTGGTTGGACTTTTCATATGACACGTTAATATTCTACAATTGTGTTTTACTTTACTATTCATATCTTTCCACGGTTTCTAGTTGTCAAATGTTGAACGACTACATGTATAATGAGTCATGTTTTTTTTTTTTTTTTGGAGGAATATAATGAGTCATGTTATTGAGATCATTTTCATTTCGAAGAGATAATGGGATACAGCGGATATTTCTATTTACACCCAATCCAACCCGAAAAAACTACAAACAAAAAAGACACCATAGCACAAAGAATACAAATAAGATAAAGTCTTTTCGCACTTAATTTTATTTTAACATACCACTATTTTATTTCAAATTTTATCTTTCAGTTTTTTAAGCATTCACTCTGACATGTCTTTAGGTAGAATGTATGTGATTTTCCAAACATAATTTTAGTCAGAAAGTCTTTTAAGAAATTAGACATAAAGTATGAAATGTACATTCTGATAGGCATCGAGTCTAGAAAACTCCAACTCAAATCAGTTAAAAAGAGAATTAGTTTATGACTCATATTCGGGCATAATAGTTTTATGTGTAAAAAGACACACTGAATACACAATTGTTTGAAATACAATTGACTTAGAGGTGTAAAACGACCCGAGTCGTTCACGAGTAGCTCGACGTTCAGCTAACGAACTGCTCGTTCGAATATGATTTAACTGAACTCGAGCGGTTTACCAAAGTTAACGAGCCAAATTTGAGTAGTTTAAAGCTTGACTTGTAATGTTCACCAGTTTTATCGAGTAATAATATTATATTATATTATATTATATTAAAACATATATTATTTTATAATTTTTGACGAGCCAAAGATTAACATTTTCCGAGCACCTCGAGCTTGAAAATTCTTAAAATTTCGTCGAGTATAATCAAGTCGAACTCAACCATAATCAAAGCATAATCGAACCAAACTCGAGAATCACTATTTTAAATGGTTACTCCATAGGATAGGTAAATATTTCATTCAACTCAAATTGTGTAGTGTTTCGTAAATACAGCTTCGTTATTATTGACGGAAAAAATTTACTTTTCATCAATAATATCGAAAGTAAATATTCTCTACACGTCCATAACCAAGATAAGCTGAATGTGACGGACGAGCATGTTTCCCTTCGATAATATTGAAGGGAAATGATGTTACCCGTCTATAATAATATAGGGAAATTAATAAGGAAGTTGCGAATAAATTTCTCTGCATTATTATTGACGGCAAATTGTTTCCCATCAATAATAAGGACGGAAATTTACTCCCTCATTCTTATTCAAATTTTCTGTCTTTGATATAACGGTGGTAAACTTCATTCATATTTTCCATTCCATCCTCATGAAAAAAAAAAAAAATACAATATGTGGTAAATACGGACCGGTGTGATTATAGTGCAACTATTGATATGTATATAGATATACGACACTATATATATATATATATATATATATATATATATATATATATATATATATATATATATATATATCGTGTCATATATCTATATACATATCGGTAGTTGCACTTGTATTATACTTCTACCTGTCCGTATTCACAATAGTTTGTATTTTATTTTAATTATTTGATGAGAATGGAATGGAAGAAAAGAATGAGGTTTGCCTATGTTATATCAAAGGCAGATAAATTGAATAAGAAAATGAGTAAATTTCCGTCTATGTTATTGAAGGGAAACAATTTACCGTCAATAATAAGGAATGAAAATTTTTTTCGTTCTTTACTTATTAATTTCCCTTAATTAATATAGATGAGAAACATCATTTCCCTTCAATATTTTCAAAGGGAAACATGTTCATCCTGTTTTTAGTCAAACCAATCTTGGTTATAGACATGTTAAACATATTTATCTTTGATATTATTGACGAGAAATGATTTTTTCATGACTAATAACGAAGGTTTACATAAAAACAAAAATCAGGAAAAGTATACTTTATTTTTGTTGTCAATTTAGTGTTGTGACATGGTATGATTTCCAAAATTTCGTTGTAAACTCTATGATATATTTTTATATTCACTGTGATTTAATCTCGAAACTTATAGGTTAAGATTTCTATAATTATCGTTGAACCAATGTCTTGTGGATTCCGGTAAACTCTACGACTAAGTTAGACCTTCCGTACAATGATAGTCAACGTCCGTGCCAGCCTTTTCCCACCAAACGCACCCACAACCCCAAGATCTTTTTTTGTGGACAATTCACAATTTTATCCCTTACTTTCCTTTTCTTCTGAGAAGACATTACTCTCTTTTTCTTTTGAATCAGTGTTTTCTTCTTCTTTTTTTTTTTTTTTTTTCAAGATATTACTTTCCTTTTTATTTTTTTTTTAAAGGTAATATTACTCTCTCTTTTTTTGAGGGGGATATTACTCTCTTTTCAAAAGCCTATTTTTTTCATCGTAATATAGGGAAGTCTTTTAGGATCCCTTTTGTAGTTTTACATTTATCATATTAATCGGTTAATGCTAGTTTTACAACACTTCAGACACATTTTATACGATTGACGATCATGTAAGACTAATTCATCATCATGTCGAACTATTGTGTTATATGTCGTGTCTCAGTAATTGTGGCATTAACGTTAATCTAATAATATACAATAAATATAACTAGCCAAAAAATATCACATTCCACTTAATTTCCATTATGAACTACTCCCTCAGTCCCTCCTTTCAAATTTAACTGATCGAGTTATTTAAGAAATTTGATTCTTTTTATCTGATATAGCTCTATTTCCAATGATGTATTTATTGTATTTTCAATATCTACCTTATTTATTAACCGGTGAGAGAATAAAAAACACTTCATTAAATTATATTAAAAAGGTTTTTTTAGTCGTTTTAGTGTTAAAGTTAAAGCAGTGAATAACCTCCTAAATATATGTGTTTTTGGTTACTTCGTCAGTTAATATGAAACGAATGAAGTAGTACATACTGTCTTTTTTTTGTTACTCAGTACATTCCGTCTTTTTTCTCATAATAATGTTTTTTTAGCTTTTACACACATTTTAAGAAACATGATAAATGAATCACTTTTAAAAAAAAAATTGTATTGTTTAATGTTAAAATGAAACCCAAAATAATTAATATTGCATTATTTGTAAAGATATTTTATATTTTGGGACATCACAAAAACTAAAAGACTATATATTACAAGACATACAAAGTATAATTCATTAAATTATGACAACCACACAAAATAAGAAAAGAAAACGAAATCAGGTTGTAATTTTCCGCTCTCGCCCCTTCAAAATAATTAGTACTACTTCATCCTCCGTCCCAAAATATAAGTTTGTTTGGGATTTTTTCACACAAAAATTAAGAAATTTTGTTGAACTGGTTATGTGTCATTAATTTTGACGAGAGTTGGTTGTGAGGCCAAAACCGACTTCTCATAATCATGGACGGAACCAGGAATTGGTGGTCGAATGGGTTAATAGACTACTATATGACCTTATTGTTAAAAATGACAAATTGAAAATAGAATTATGAAAAGAGAACCGTGGAATATTTATTTTGAGTAAAAGAACAAGTCTTCATTCCAGTTTAATTTAAATTCTCTTCATAAATTTATCTTTTGATCTGATTGTCAAAGATGATATTTCGTTCACCATTTCTTTTCGTCCTTTTTATTTAGACATCTCATTTAATATTTTCCCAATGTTATTTTTTAGGTCATTTTTGTATTAAAAAAAACACAAACAATGAAATAGTGGAACATTGAATTTGAGATCAGTTCCACTGTAGCGAACGGTAGATTTGGAGTTATTAATAGTTGATATGTCTTTCTCACCCAATTTAAATTTCTACTCTTCCGATTCCTATTTTTTCCTCTTTGTTGTCATTTATTCCCACTCCCTCTAGACTATATTTATATGATCGGATGGGTTGAATTAAAATAAATAACTGTGTTGAACTGTTTTATGTAAGATTTTTCGGTGTATCGAAAATAAAAAAACCGGGTGAGCTGCATCCACCATAGCCAAGCTCTAGTTCCTTCCCTGCCCGTAGTTGAATTGTGAGAACCAACCTTGAGAAAATCGGTTCATAAGTCCAGATCGAACTAATTTTCTAAAAGTTGATTGTCTGAAATATGTGTATAAAACAAGTCGTTACAAAAGTTGATCTCCTTATCTAACCCATGTTCCTAAGTCCCCTAAGTGAGGTGTGTGCGTGAATGTATCCTAGACTTAAGACAACGTGGGTTGGGCCATAAAGACAAATTATGTGCAGTTGATGTTTCGTATTCATAGGGGATGCGAAGGTTGAGGAAGCAACAATCATCAACTGCATATAATATGGAAAAGTTGTTTGTCATTTTTGTTGTTGTTACGGGATACGAAAGAATTTAACACACACTTTGTCTCTAATGAGACTCGAACCTGATCTTCATACCGGGTTATAGTCTAGTTCATCATTAGACCGATGCACCTTGTAAAATATGAAAAAGTTGTTTGTTAGCAAAGGGATTCTGCATCAGAAACAAAGGAAAAATAATAATAATTCATCAGACAAATAATTGGTCAAAAAAAATTTAAATTACAGAAACAATATCCAACGTCCAAGAAATAATGGGAAGAAACCATCTATTAGTATCAAGGTGGAGAGTGAAATGAAAAATAAAATAAAATTAGACGCAATCGACAGAAAGGGTTTCACATGTTAGATTTTTATATTATTATTTATTTTATAATCAAGCGATCGGGGGATTTAAACTCAGGGCCTTAGCATTTACCATGAGGGTATTCACATGTAAAAGAAAAACATTGGATTAATGTAACGAACCCCCCCTCCCTCTCCCCCTCCCCACACGGTACCACATGCTTAAGTGAAATGGTAACAAACCGTACGGTATATGTTCAACTCATGAACAACTGAACAAATAAGTCTAAAATCTCACATGACAATGATATTGTAACTCCCCCATATTCCGGGCCTGATAGCACTAAATGAGTTATAAGTGGGACGGTCAACTGCTTAGACCACCGTTCTCGCTTTGTTCAAAAGGGCTAACCCGAGTTGACAAGACATTTATATCTCACATTTATATGGTGGTGATACGCTTCCCCCAGTTCGTCCCTACCATAAGATTCTAGAGGTGGCCCCCACCGCCTCTCACGGTGTGGCGCTTGCTTCCGTATGATAGTCGGCTATGATACCATTCTATAACGCCTTCATACCCCGGGCCTGGTAGCGCTAAATGAGTCATAAATGGTTCGGTCAACTGCTTAGACTGCCGTTTTCGCTTGGTCTAAAAGGGCTAACTCGAGTTGACAAGATATTTATGTCTCACACTTATATGGTGGTGATACGCTTCCTTCCAATGTGGGATATCACAGATACTATACACAACGAGTGGAATGAATACAAAAGAAAAGGGCAGAAACCGAAACGAAAGTAAATAACAAGAACTGATCAGATATAAAGCTGAACGGTAAAACAATAAATGATGTTTAAGGCAACAATCTATTGTTGAGCCAACAGGCCGCACCGCTAAGCCGATGGAAATTGACTTTCTATGATGGTACATCATGCTACAATACTACACTACAACTCTATAACAACAAAATGAATCTAAACTACGCAACAGAAATCCAAAAATGAAACACATCCTTTCTATCCATTAATAAAAGCCAAAATACACCGTCTACTCTCCCTGTAGCGAAACTAGAAAGGAAAAAGAACAATATCCGAAATGAAGTAACCGGATATCTTAGGGACACAACCCCTGTAGAAAGTGAATCTGAATTCACTTTCCTAAAACAATCTCAAAAGAAAACTAGGGTTTTGACTGAAAAAGGAAAAACGATAGTAAATTGGGGAAGAACATTTCCCTTCAAATTTTTCTGAATTAATGTCTTTACAGAAAGGCAAAATATAACTTGTATATTTTTCTGCTAACCTATTATATCAAGCCACGTGGCACATTACATAATAACAAAAAACCAGAATATTAAAATACTCTAATACCCCATCCAATGCTTTGGTGAAGATTGGCCCATCCAATGCTTTGGAGAAGATGTTCGTGAGCTGCTCTATGGTAAGAACAGAGACCAAACGAACCAATCCATCTTGGAGCTTTTCTCTTACAACGTGGTAATCTATTTTGATATGTTTCGTACGTTCGTGAAAAACCGGGTTACGAGCCAAGTATATGGCACTCACATTGTCACAGTGCAAAGGAACTAGTCTTGGTAAAGAATGCTGAAAATCTTGGCCTAAGTAGCACAGCCGTTGGATTTCGCAAACTGCCGATGCTAGAGTACGATATTCTGCTTCTGTGGAACTTCGGGACACCGTTGTCGGTTTTTTTGATTTCCATGAAACCAAGGAGGACCCAATAAACATACAGTAGCTTGTAATACTTCTTCTAGTATCCTTGCAAGCTCCCCAGTCTGAATAAGCAAAGGCAGTCAACTGGACAGGGGTATCAGTAGGGTAAAGCAACCATTTTACCTAGTGCACTTTTGATGTACCGTAACATCTGGCTGCATGGAAATGATGCACTGTGGGGGCATCCAAATATTGGCTCAAGTGTTGGGTGGCAAAACTGATGTTAGGTCGGGTAATGTTTAAATACAGGAGTTTCCCAACAAGACTACGATACTGCGTATTATCAGCCAGAAGCTCAGAATCTCCATGAAAAATGGCAGTTTTAGTCTTCATGGGTGTGGTAGCACCCTTAAAATCCAACATATCAAAGTGTTCTAATAGACTAAGAGCATATTTCCTTTGAGAGGGTACCAAACCAGCACTAGATCGAGAAATTTCAAGGCCTAGAAAAAACTTTAACAAACCAAGGTCCTTAATTTTGAAAAGATCATGAAGATAACCTTTTATTTCTTAGATTAAGGACGTGTTATTCCCAGCCAGCACTATATCATCTACATAGGCAAGGGCAATCAAGAAAATTTGACCATCAGTCTTGATGAACATACTATGATCATTGGTAGACTGCCTACATCCCAAATCTTACAGAGCTGAAGTTAATTTGTGATTCCATTGGCAACTAGCCTGATATAACCCATAAAGTGACTTCTTCAACCTACAAACCTGTTGAGGATGTGAGGTATGAAAGCCTGGGGTGGTTTCATACACACCTCTTCACCTAACTCACCATGTATGAACGCATTATTTACGTCTAATTGATGTAAAAACCACCCTTTCAAGGATGCTATAGCTAGTAAACTACGAATAGTAGAGATCTTTGCAACAGGGGAGAAAGTTTCCTCATAGTCTATCCCTTGGGTTTGTGTATACCCCTTTGTAACCAACCTAGCCTTATAATTCTCTATGGTTCCGTCTGAGTTATACTTGACCTTATAGACCCATTTACACGCAATAGGTTTTTTTTTAGGTAAATCCACAAAATCCCAGGTATGTGTGGATTCTAGTGCATTAATCTCTTATTTCATGGCTTCCTGCCACTTAGGGCTCAGCACTGCTTGGTTATAGGTTTGTGGTTTTGGTACTTTATCTATGGCTGCAACAAAAGCAGAATGAGGGTTGGTCAATTGAGAGCAGGCAAGCACTGACTCCGAAGTATAGGGTGAGGTGCGTTTTTGGGTTTGTGCACATACAAAGTCTTGCAAACGGGCTGGAGGTTTTTTGGAATGAATTGGTCTAGTGTGGATGGGTGGATTGATCAGGTGCTGCCTGATCTGGAGTGGGAGGTGAAGTAGCATCTAAAGTTGTATTCAAGGTTGGATCAATGTCAGGGGTAGGAGAGTAATTAGGATTTGGATCATGTGCAGGACTATCATAGGAATTAGAAATGGTGGAGTCAAAAACAGTAGGTAAATGGATAGAAGGTGCATCTGTGTGGAGTTTGAGATCTTGTGTAAAGGGAAACTCTAATTCATGAAAGATGACATCCCTTGAGATAAAAATTTCTTTGGTGACTAGGTCAAGAAGAATATACCCCTTAGTGGTTTCTGACATACCTAAGTGTGCACAAGTTCTAGCCCTAGTGTCAAATTTGCTTTTATCCCTAATTAGGCTAGAGACAAAAACCAAGCATCCAAAAACTCTTAACTTTTGTAGGTATGGTAATATTCCATGTAGTTTCTCGTAAGGTGTACATTCAGCTAGTAAGGGTGTGGGTGTGAGGTTAATGAGCTTAACTGCATGAACAATACAGTGACCCCAGTAAGGAATGGGCAAGTGCCCTTGGAAAAGTAAGGCCCTAGCTACATTTAGGATGTGTAGGTGTTTCCTTTTCACCACTCCATTTTGTTGTGGTGTGGAGACACAACTCTCCTAGTGCATGATCCCTTTATCCCCATAAAATTCTGGCCACTAAATTCAGCTCCATTGTCTGTCCTTAAAATCTTGATACTACAATCAAATTGTGTTTTTACATAAGCACAGAAACTCTGAATTAAAGGCCTAACCTCCGCCTTACTTTTTAACAAATAAACCCAGGTATAACGGCTAAATCATCTAAAATTGTCATGAAGTATTTAGGATTAGTTTTCCTTTTGTAATCCCAATTAATTAATTAAATCCTTAAATATAATAAATCCTTTAATTTCCTTTCTTTTCTTTATTCCATTAATTAAAATAAACTTAATATTCTGATTTTCCGTTAAAAGACTAAGATGCCATTTTTCGAAAATCGGGATATTACAAGTGTCAACATTGGTTGAACACTTGATTTCTTATTAATAAGAGATTGTTAGGCAACATGTCGTGGTCTTATATCTTGAAAATAGTCATATCGTCGTGTATAAACGATATGTTTTTTTTTTTAATGAAATGAATTTATTTTAAGAAATTCATAATATTTCATGTAAACGTCAAACACAATTTTTTTGGCATGATACAAAGATCGTGTCGGCAACAAGTCGTGGCCTTATATTTTGAAAATAGTCATACCTTTGCTACATATATTCGCACATTAAAAGGTGATACAATTGAGTCCTCCAAAATGGAACAATTTAACTCAAACCGTTCTTAACAAAAAAAAAATTCTGGACTGGGCCGATGAACAGTAATAAAAAAATTAAAAAGATTTGGACTGGACCGATGAACAGTAAAAAAAAAAAAAAAGACCAATGAAAAAAAAACAAGTGTCAACATGGGTTGAACACTTGTTTTCTTATTAATAAGAGATGGATATAATTTTTTTTTTTGCATATATCACTTAATTGATTTTTATATTTAAACCAAATGAGGTAAACTTATATTTTCCTTTTTTGGACGGCAACAATACCGGGAGGTTCTAACATGGAGACTCCAACATGGAGAATGACCCGTGTGTCATAATCTGGACCACACATTTTTATTCTGTAATGAAACTGTGTGGTCCAGATTATGCCACACGGGTCACTCTCCATGCTGGAGTCCTTAGTTTAGAATTTCCGAACAATACTTGTTTATCTGTTAATTTGCTTTAAAACGAATATTCCACATGGCAAAATTCATCAAAGTTATATATAAAGGTTTTTGCGTTCTTTGATAGTATATATTAAAAATTATATAGTACATGAGTTAGAAATACACGCTCAGAGAATAATCTTTTTCATTAATGATAATGCAATTGTTCACATCATTTAATACAAGATAGATCTAAGGATAATATTCTCAATCTAACAAACTAGTAACAACCTGCTAGGTGTACCAATGCTACAGTCACACATATACTACCACATGTACCAATCATATTATTTCAAGACACATATCTTAACACCCCCTCTCAAACTGAGTGAGGTAAGACTTCAACATTCAGTTTGTCTCTGAATGGCAAGAACTTGACTCCAGATAATGCCTTTGTAAAAATGTCAGCAGGTTGTTCAAGAGTAGATATGTGCTTCACATCTAGTTTTCCTTCTAGAACTTGATTCCTCACATAGTGTACATCAATCTCAATATGCTTAGTTTTTGAGTGGTGCACTGGATTTTGAGCTAAGGACTCTGCCCCTGTATTGTCACAGTAGATCACAGGTTTCTTAGTGACTCTGATTCCAAGCTCTGACAACAAAGACTTCAACCAAGTAATGTCTGCAGCATGTGCCAAGCTTCTATACTCTAATTCTGTACTTGACCTAGAGACAACTTGTTGCTTCTTTGAGTGCCATGTAGCCAAAGATGATCCCAGATAGATGCAGTGACCTGCCACAGATTTCCTGTCATAAGGGCAACACCCCCAACCTGCATCTAAATATCCAGTGATATTCAGTCCTCCTCCAGTTTTGAAATGTAGGTAGTATCCCAATGTCCCCTTTATGTACCTCAGCAACCTCTTAAGTGCTTGTCAATGAGTGTCTCTGGGGTCATGCATAAACTGACTGAGAGAATTAACCACATAAGCAATGTTTGGCCTGGTAAATGTCATATACTGCAGTGCACCAATAATGCTTCTATACAAGGTGGGATTTGCCATAGGAGTACCTTCATCAGGTTCAAAAGTCTTACCAGTTACCATTGGTGTTAGAACTGGTTTCAGATTGTTCATTCCCAACTTTGTCAGTAGCTGTTGTGCATACACTTTCTGGCTTACAAACAGACCACTAGAGTCTCTGAATGCCTGCATCCCCAAAAATTGGCTCACCTCCCCTAGATCTTTAAGAGGAAACCTGGAGTTCAAAAGAGTAACAAACTTCAGTATGTACCTTTCTGAGTTACTTGTGATAAGAAAGTCATCCACATATATCAGAATATACAAAATAACAGTCCCTTCTTTTAGAATGAACAGAGAAGTGTCTGACACAGCCTGTCTAAAGCCCCATGCTAGCAGTTGTGTTATGAGTTCATCAAACCAGGCCCTAGGTGCCTGTTTCAACCCATATAAGGCTTTGTTTAACTTGCATACATAATCTGGCATGGTCTTGCTAACAAACCCTGCAGGCTGATGCATATACACACAGTCTTGAAGTCTTCCATTTAGGAAAGCATTATTAATGTCCATTTGTTTAATAGGCCAATGATTTGACACAGCTACAGACAGAAACACCCTAATGGTGCCTGATTTAGCCACAGGGCTGAAGGTTTCTGTGTAATCCACCCCCTCTTGCTGTGAATATCCCTTGGCTACAAGTCTGGCCTTGTATTTTAGAATTGAGCCATATGGTTTATGTTTGACTTTGAATATCCACTTGTTCCCAACAAGACTGTGTGTGGAAGAGGGAGGCACTAGATCCCATGTCTGATTTTGCATAAGGGCATCATATTCCTCATGCATGGCTTTCTGCCAGTGAGGGTGAGACAAAGCTTCTGACACAGATGATGGTTCAGAAGTGGAACCAGGCGCACATTGCTCAGACACAAGGGTAAAGAGGTGTTTAGGTTTATACACTCCACTCTTTGACCTGGTTTGCATACCATGAGTAGGAGGTACAGGAGGAGCACCTTGGGGGCTAGGTGCTTGCTTAGGACTAGGAGAGGGAATAGGACTAGGGGAGGGTACAGGACTCGGAGAGTGTATGAATTGTGGTGTAGGACTAGGGGATAGCACATGATTGAGTGGTGTGGATGAGGAACTAGAATTGTTTATAGAGTTAAGGGTGGATAGTGCAGTGCTATAGGTGTGAATGTGATCACTATGATTAATAGTAGGACTGGAGGTAAGGAAAGAATGCATACCTGGAGACATGAGATCAGCAACAGCAGGATCAGATGTTACTGGAACCTGTGGAATAGTGGCAGCAATAGGTGGACTGGTGGCAGGATGATGAGATGTGTGTTGTTGCTGGGATGTAGGGTGCATAGACAGGTAGGGAAATTCTAGCTCATTGAAGGTGACATCTCTGCGTATATACACCCTCCCAGTGGGATCCAGACACTTGTGTCCCTTGTGAAGGGGACTAAGACCTAAATACACACACTTTTGGGTATGGTATTGGACTTTATGGCCATGGTAAGGTCTGAGATATGGAAAGCATGAGCAGCCAAAGGTTTTGAGAAGGTTGTAGCTAGGCTTTTTATGGTAGAGGATATGGTATGGTGAGTGGTTGTTAAGGAGGGGTGTAGGAAGGATGTTAATCAAACTGACAGCATGCAGGAAGCTGTCCCACCAGTAGCTCTGTGGGAGGCCTGCTTGAGCTAGAAGGGTAAGGCCTGTTTCCACTATATGCCTGTGTTTTCTTTCTGATTTACCATTTTGGGCATGGATATGGGGACAAGGGTGACTGAAGTGAATTCCAGATTGAGCCAAAAGAGGAGCTAGGTTTATATACTCACCCCACCCCCCCAATCTGACTGTATTGTTTTGATTTTAGTGTTAAACTGGTTTTCCACAAGTTGCTTGAACAGAATAAAGGTATTATAGGCTTCTGAGTTCAATTTTAAAGGGTATATCCAGGTGAATCTGCTGTGGTCATCAATAAAATGTATGTAGTAAAGGTAACCAGATATGGATCTGACTGAGGAAGGTCCCCAGAGATCTGTGTGAATCAGTTCAAGAACATAAGAAGCTCTATTTTGGGAAATAGGAAAGGGAGTAGCATGCAATTTTCCATACTGAGAGTCATCACAAAAGGGCATTTGTTCATTAACAGACACATTACATTCTTTTAAAACGTGATTCAAAACCTTAACAGAGGGATGTCCTAGTCTCCTATGCCAAAAAATGGCTTGATTATTCTGACTATTGGAGGTAACTAAAGCAGCAGATCTGTTGTTGGATTGATGAGAGCTCTGAGACATGGCAGGTCTGTGTGAATCAGGTTTAATGGCTTTGACTGGCTGAATCTTGTAGAGGCTATTTTCCACGGTTCCTTCCAGTAACACCTTCCTTGATGCTGGATCCTTAACAACACATTTAGAAGTAGAAAACTCAATGAGAACAGGATTATCAGCAGTCAATTTAGAGACACTAAGTAAGTTTTTCTGAATTTTTGGTACATGTAGAATGTTTGATAAGTGCAGATTAGGGTGAAGTGTGGTGTGACCAATGTGAGCAATATGGATATGATTACTATTTCCTACCACAAGAGTATCATTACCTTCATACTCGACCTCAAATACAGATTACCAAGATCAGAAGTTACATGATTGGATGCCCCACTGTCTGCATACCAACCAGAATCAGTGGACATTTCAGTGGCAGCTAGATATGCAGCCATTTGTTTTGAGTTCTGTTGTTTCTGATTCTGCTGCACATAGCTTTCTTCAAATCTGTGCCAGCACTCAATAGCTATGTGTCCACTCTTTCCACAAATCTGACAGGTAGGTCTTGGAGAACCAGAGTTTCCACTTGACTGAGCATTGCTCCTACCACCTCCACCTCTACCTCTTGATATGCCTCTACCACCACCTGATCCCCGGCCCCTCTGTAAATTTGATTTGTTGTAGGATCCTCTGCCTATGTTTTGTGCCATAAGAGCAGTGTGCTGAGTGGGATCAAGTGATCCAGGTGGATTAAACCTTGCAATAAGCCTTTCATGTGTGGTGAGTTGAGCTTGAACTTCTGCCCAGGACATGGTATGTACTCTAGATGTTATGTTGACAATAGCAGATTCATATTCTCTAGATAATCCACCCAAAGTAGCAAGTATCAGTTCAGAACTAGAGATGGGGTAGCCTGCTGCAGCTAATCCATCAGAATAACTTTTCATTAAAGCAAGGTAATCCGGCATTGACTTCCCCCCTTTTGCAGTTTTAGTAAGGGCATCTTTGTACTCAAGAATCTTAGCCTGTGATTGACTATTGAACAAGGTTTATAGAGTAATCCATACCTCATGCGGTGTGTTGCAACCTACAATCTCCTGAAGTGCCTGTTCTTTCATGGATCCACACAGCCATCCAAGCAGAAATTGATCCACAACTACATCATAGGCTGGATTTCGAATGCCTGGTTGAAGTTGAGATATTCCCAGGCCTGAATTGAGAAACATGGGTGGAACGTTCACTCCAAAAAGATGATCCTCCAGCTTATGTCCTCGGATGAGAGGAAGAACAGTGTACCTCCATAACAAGTAGTTATTTCGATCTAGCTTCACTGTAATGCTTTGAGACACGTTTGATGCAAATTAAGGTTTGGGAGACAGAAGAAAATTTGGTGGTGATGGGAAACTGGGTTGACTGCTCACAGCTGTGGAGTAAGGGAATGGTGAAAAGGTAGAGAACTGAGGCAGAGTTATTCCGGTGGTCGGAAAAGTGACGGTGGTGGTGGAGAAGGCTGAAAGAGGTGGAAGAGATGTTGTAATTGGAGCTGTAACTGGAGCTGAACTTAGCACTGGAATAGTTCCAATACTGATGGTTGATACTAAGCTTGTAGTGTTAGGTAATGGCGGAGTGATCTCGCTGGAGGAAGGCTGGCCTGAGGTGGGAATGGCCGTCATGGCTCTGCTACCAAGTTAGAAATACACAAGCTCAGAGAATAATCTTTTTCATTAATGATAATGCAATTGTTCACATCATTTAATACAAGATAGATCTAAGGATAAGATTCTCAATCTAACAAACTAGTAACAACCTTCTAGGTGTACCAATGCTATAGTGACACCTATACTACCACATGTACCAATCATATTATTCCAAGATACATATCTTAACAACATGTCTTCAGGATATGGTCTAGTGGTAAAGGGTTTGAGTCCTTTAAAAGGGCAACCGGACTTTAAGTTGAGGTGTGGAGGTTCGAACCCCGTAAATGAGCGACTTCTTTCGGTTCTTTCGTATAATAGTAAACTCATGACTCTGAGACACTCGATTAACTGATTAATATCTTCAGTCATTCCGTAGGACGGGTGAGTAAGGACTAAGGACCCATGTGGTTAGGGTTTAACTTTTTAAAAATAATAATACAAAGCTTCACATCTACAATAGTGTAATGCCCCTAGACCCCGGACCTGGTAGCGCTAAATGAGTCATAAATGTCCGGTCAACTGCTTAGACCGCCGTCCTCGCTTGGTCTAAAATGGCTATCCCGAGTTGACAAGACTTTTATGTCTCACACTTATATGGGGGTAAGTATTCTCTTATTTTACTGATGTGGACTTTACAAATAGTTGCATCAAAATTATTGGAGGCCCATTCCCAAGTGACTTTTCATGTCATAACATCAATCTAAACTGATAACAACTGCACATTTCATGTCGTCCATTTCAAAACACAAACAAGTGCACTGTATTACTATACCTACTCATGTCTCAATATATAAAAAGTAGCATTTTTTTAAAAAGTAATATGATTTGGCTATCGTTAATATAATAATTGTATGGTAACGAAAAATAATTCGATAGATAATACATTAAAGGCATGAGGAAAAGAAAGATAATAATGTAATATTAGTATACTGAAAATACTTATTATATTCGAATTAAACAAACAAAAAAATGATTGATTAGGGTTAAATTTGTCAAGACTTTGTGTAAAAACCATCACCTTTTTGTACAGGTATTTTAGTTCATTCGAAATGTCTTTTTTTTTCTTTTTCTTTTTTTTTTTAACTTTTCTTTTCCTTCGTGTTTTTGGAAAACCGGCCTAAGGTTGTCTAAGACCTATATATGGGCTCACACACAGCCCATAATACATAATATTCAAGTTTTCAGAGTTTTGGGGAGAATCTGGCTCGTTTAACCGAGAAGAGCCCTCGGTTAAGCGTTCTG
The DNA here is from genome assembly GCA_024500145.1 of Gentiana dahurica var. dahurica. Taxonomy (NCBI): domain Eukaryota; kingdom Viridiplantae; phylum Streptophyta; class Magnoliopsida; order Gentianales; family Gentianaceae; genus Gentiana; species Gentiana dahurica. Next base: position 117,829,186 of record CM044899.1, on the reverse strand, counting down.
CTTGCCCCAAGCGTGCCCAGACATGTCCCAGAGTGTCCAGGACGAGTCCCAGACATCCCAGGACAAGCCCAGGACACGACGCAAAAGAATTCAACTCGCTAAACCGAGCACTGCTCTTGGTTAAGCTGCCCAGGACGCGTCTGAATTTGTCCAGGACGTGTCTGTAGATCAGAGACATCCCAGGACAAGCCTGGGGCATGCCCAGGTCTTCCGGCTCGCTGAACCGAGCACTGCTCTTGGTTAAGTTGCCCAGTTTTGGTGCCAAGGACGTGTCCGACCTTGTCCAGGATGTGTTTGTAGATCAGAGACTCTGTTTCAAGGTATCCTGATTCAGGAGCAGTTTTGGATCGTGTTTCTTCTAAGGAAGGTAATCGTAGTCCCTAATTAATTCGTTGTTTGATCATGTTAAGTTAGGCCTTTGATGTTAGGGTTTTTTTGTAGGTTCTTGAGGTTTCAAGGGCTAATCGTAGTTCGGTTTTTGTTTGGGTTCGGATCGTTCAAAGGTAAGGAGTTATTCTTATCAAAATGTTCCGTTTTAAGTTTAAAGATTATGCCTTTAAGTGTTTTGAATATTGTTTATGTTTTAGCTTCCTTTTGTAGTTGTTACTTCTTTTCAGACAAGTGAGTTATAATGGATAATAGTATTTGCTTTTGCCGGGTATTTGTCAAACTATGTTTTAAGAAAGCTATTATGTTTTGTAGTTACTTTTATGTAAAATGCTTTATACGTTTTAGTTACCAGTAATGGAGATATGATGGGAGCTCGGTGTTGGTACGGTCTATTAATGCTCACGTAGGATATATGTGGACTTTAACATGGAATCTATGTGCTTTATGTGCTTTTATTTGTTTAGAGTTAGTGACCTTGCAATGTACTATACGGAGTACCATGCGTTTTAAGTCCCGTGTCGGAGGTAAGGTTAGCCGTGCTCACCATGTCGTTCCCAAGACAATGGTCTTAAGTCCCGTGGGTTTTAAGTGTTGAAATAGTGTCCTAAACCCAATCGGGTTGGACCGGATCTGACCAGTTCGGGTCATTTATAGTCTATTAGTTCATGTAATAACTTTATTATGATTAATAAAAGCACTTTTTGTTATAATATATTTTGTTTATCTTCATGAACCAATTATTGAATATATAGTAACGTCCTTAGTATTAAATTATGATAGAGAAACCATGATGGTGATTATGGCTGATGAGATCTTTATTCACTTTAATAAGTTTGATACTTGAATGTCTCTATTCGTATGTACGGTCAAATAGGACATTGATGGTATGATTAGACTAGCACGTATTGGATGTCTTCTATCTTATTGAAGATAGGGATAGATCTCGTCTATCTAAGTGTAGAGACACTTGGACTGTACGTCGACGTGTATTAGAGAATTTGTACGTTAGACTGGCCCAGTTAAATTAAGTGTCGCAGTATGTGGCAGTTGTGTAATTATCCTGAGACAGGAGTCTTCATGTCATCACGGTGTGGACTATCATGCTTTGACACTATTGAGGTTTCTCTAAGCCATGGGATGATCATACGGTAGTGCTCGGGTGTGATATTGAAGCATGCGTAGGATACATGATTGTTCGTCCGGAAATCGTGTATCCTATGATTAGGAGTAGATATCCGAAATGGCCTTCTTATAAGGAATGTCTAGCTCTCGTGAATCTTTGCAAAGTGGGAGTAAGATATCCAGATTATAAGATACGATCGTTGTTGTACTGACACTCGAGATTGTATGGATGTTATTACAGCGATAGGATTCTATTTACACGGTAACTGTTTCACATGAAAAGTAGTAGTCATTGCTTTTGACTCTTCCGATGATTGGGGGTCACGGTGTGTTGCTAGACGCTATTCCGTGATCGTTAGGTATGAAGGGCGTTTTCGTTTGACTCTTCCGATGATTGGGAGTTACGGTGTGTTGCTAGATGCTATTCTGTGATGTAGGTATGAAGGGCATTTTAGTAATTTGCATTTTATGTCTACGGCCAACATATTCGGAAGCCTATCGCGTCACACACACATAAGAACATCTAGCCGGATTAAAATACGTTATAATGATAAGCAAATAAAGAAAGTTTATCTCAACTATAAAGTGTTATAGTGATTATATTAATACGGTGGTATTTATTTATTATAAAATACAAGATATTAATTATATTGATTAATTAAAGAATATTCTAGATGCCAATTTATGGCACATGGAGCGCAGATTGCAGGTGTATAAGATACACTTAGATTGTACAATTTAATTAATGATATTATCATATATTAATATTGGATATTAATTGATGTGTGAAAAATAGATTTATGGTAATAAGATAAAGATATTCAATATTAGATATTGACAATATCTTAGATATATTTAATATGAGATATTAAATTAAATGAGATAAATCTAGAATATTTATTTTCCTTATTTTATTAGTAAAATGTTTTCTTTCTCATTAATTTACTAGGAAGCTTCTCCCAATCAGATTGAGATTCATCTGGGGCGCATGTCACCCTATTTAAGGGAGGCTTGACTAGGCTCTTTTCATCACAATTAGAAGAGTTCTAATTTACAAAATAAACTGAGAGCTTCTTAGAGAGAGATTTAGAGAGAGTGAGAGAGAGAGAGAGAGAAAAAATGCCGGTCTAGCAACCGGATTTTTCTAGTAGCAATCCAAGGAGGATTCCGGCGAGGTGCTCGTGTGGATATCGATAGAGGCCGGACACGTGAACGGCTCGCGCGCACTACTACTCTCCATTGACGGTCAAAGCGTCGATCTATTAGATTAAGCAAGGTAATCACCGACAACTACTTAACATGTTTATTGTATTAAACGAAGTCGATCTTGGGATCAGAAATCAATTTTTTTAAATTTCGTTACGTAGACTAGTTGATTTCCTAACATTAAGTCCCATGATTGGAGGTATGGTCAGACATATTAGCCGTGCTGCACCAAGCCCTTATGTTAAGTTTCTCAGGTTTTAAGTCCCATGATAAGTCAGTAAGATATGCTAAGTCCCATGGGTTTTAATTACCATAAAGACCCGTGGGATTTATGTCCCACAAGTGAAACGGAATAGTCACGACAAGAACAAAGATATGTTAATTACGTAGACATGAAACAGGAACATGACAGACAAGACACGAACATGCTACATTTAGTGGACAAGTAAAGCATGGGTTAATAGACAACTTACGTAAGTTTGATCAGCGGGCTAAATATAATAAGTAATTAATGTAACAAACAAATACGTGCAAGATAAATCGATATAGTGGGTAGGCATGTTTTCTATGTATTAAAGTGGTTTCTTTATGTTTCAAGTGTTGTTCATTAAAATGTTTGTGAAAGTGGATAAAGTGGATTCATGTCGTGTCTCCCGGCACTTGTCAACCATGAATCTCCCTTTTGATATTCTTTCTCCTTACTGAGCATCTAGCTAGGGCTCACTCATTTATTAGAAATAAAAATGTTGCAGGTACATGCGGATTTGACGACGAGCTTGGAGTGCTAGCTTAGGATGGGGCAATGGAGTTGTTTATGTTTTAGCTTCCTTATGTAGTTGCTCCTTCTTTTCAGACAAGTGAGTTGTAATAGATAATAGTATTTGCTTTCACTTACTTATGATGTAGTTTGACAGCAGTTGTATTCTAGTTGTGGTTGTTTTGGAAGACCCTGAGGGTCTACTTCCCGAGTCTTCGGCTTGTTTTCTTCCACGCGGATCTTTATTTCTTATATGACACGAGACTTACGTGGGATTTAGGGTTTACTCTAAATGTCCCGTGCCGAACGTCCCGTATCTGGATAAGGGCTCGGTATCCGGGACAGGGGCATTACACTTTTGGTTCTGAATTATCGCTTATATTGTCGTCTGGAACCTAAATTACTATGTGATAACTTAAGTGTTTGTTACATGAATATCGATCCTATAATCCATTCTAGCTAGATCCAAACATTTTGAGTTATGTTACCACTTTGTACGTGAAAAGGTGCGGTTCAACGCTAGAAACACGTTATACATACATGTTCCTTCTAAAGCTAAAGTGGTAGACATTCTAACCAAATCAGTCGCAAAAGAAATGTTTCGAATATTTTGTAACAATCTATGCATTTTGTACAAACAAATAAGTGAAGTTAGTAAGATGATCGGGTAGTCGGATAAAATTATAACAAAAGCAAAAGTGTATAAATATGTACTGATACTTTCTGTTGAAGTGTTTAAGATGTTAATAATATATCTTCCTATCAGCTTAAGCTTTTGGGGGAGATGGTAAGTCAATATGGTATTAAAGCAAGAGGTCATAAGATCAAACATTGTTGTCAACATTGTTTCCCATTTATATTGTGCAAGTGTTAACTCAGATTTGTTATAGGCCCACAATTGATGAGGCGTGTTGAAGTTGGCCTTGTATATTCTCATTTATATTGTGCAAGTGTTGGGTGTCTTTGTTGGACCAATCTACTCACACTTTTTTTTAATGCATTATAGACTCATACTTGATGGAGCTTAAGATGTTAATCTACCTCCATCAGCTTAATCTTTTGGGACAGATGGTAAATCAACACTTTCGACATAAATAAGCAAGTAATTCTTTCGACATTCATTGAATCTTTTACTATTATAATGGATTGAAACGAATGTGAACACTATCCTTAAGACGAATTTATGCCGAATATGTGCTCACGGTTATCGCAACTGTCTCTCAAGATACAACAATCCATACATTTTGTTCAATGAAGCAGCGAGCCCATAAGTCTGGTTAATATTTGGAAAAATGCATAAATAATTTTAATGACAGTATGTATGTTCATAGAGTTTCAATAGTAAAATTGTGATTTTTTTTTTTTTTTGCAATCTAGAATGCAGTGTAGCACCAATTCGGATTCTGGTTGCATCCTCTTCTGTTGACGACACGAACGGATGCGGTCTACGAAACATATGAAATTCGAGTCACTAGTTCGTTTTAGTGATGGGCTGAACCAAACTAGAATGGTTAGTTTTTGAAGAATAAATTTAAGGGCAAATTGTAAGTAATCTTATCCCAAAAAAATTAATATCCAATAAACTTAAGCCCTGGAAATGGGATTGGTGTAACGCACCGGCCCAGAGCTAAATGAGTCATAAATGTCCGGTCAACTGCTTAGACCGCCGTCCTCGCTTGGTCTAAAAGGGCTAACCCGAGTTGACAAGACTTTTATGTCTCACACTTATATGGGGGTGAGCATTCACTTAATTTACCGATGTGGATATCACATTCTCCCTTTTTTTTTTTTGCAATCTAGAATGCAGTGTAGCACCAATTCGGATTCTGGTTGCATCCTCTTCTGTTGACGACACGAACGGATGCGGTCTACGAAACATATGAAATTCGAGTCACTAGTTCGTTTTAGTGATGGGCTGAACCAAACTAGAATGGTTAGTTTTTTGAAGAATAAATTTAAGGGCAAATTGTAAGTAATCTTATCCCAAAAAAAAATTAATATCCAATAAACTTAAGCCCCGGAAATGGGGATTGGTGTAACGCCCCCAGACCCCGGGCCTGTAGCGCTAAATGAGTCATAAATGTCCGGTCAACTGCTTAGACCCCCGTCCTCGCTTGGTCTAAAAGGGCTAACCCGAGTTGACAAGACTTTTATGTCTCACACTTATATGGGGGTGAGCATTCACTTAATTTACCGATGTGGATATCACATTCTCCCCCCCTTATAAGGGACTGGCGTCCTCGCCAGGACGGCCAAGACTTGTCCCGGCCGGATCGTCCCTACCAGAGGTAACTAGAGGCCATCCTTACACCGTCTTCTTGTACGGTGCAGCGCATAGTTCCGTCTGATAGTCGGCTCCGATACCATTCTGTAACGCCCCCCAGACCCTGGGCCTGTAGCGCTAAATGAGTCATAAATGTCCGGTCAACTGCTTAGACCGCCGTCCTCGCTTGGTCTAAAAGGGCTAACCCGAGTTGACAAGACTTTTATGTCTCACACTTATATGGGGGTAAGCATTCACTTAATTTACCGATGTGGAATATCACAATTGGAGCGGCTCACGCGGTTGATAAACCAGTCCACATTTTCATGCATAAAAGTGTATATTCCGTTTGAGGCACATCCCCAAATTGCAGACCTACATCTTTAAGGTTGTGCTAACGTAAAGAGGGTTAGCAATGTGTGATGAGTGAGTTGGTTCTTATTTCAATCTCTCTTCCACACTATTTTTTTTTTAAATTTTATTCGTCAATTTCTCATTCATCAGATATCTGAATAAAGTGATTCGAAAGTCAATCATCAACTAAGTAACTTTTAATGATATCATAAACTCATAGTAATTTATATCAGAGCCTACCCAAAGTTGATGCCGAAGTGAAATGTTAGCCACTTAAAAAAACTCACTTAAGGGGTATATATATATATATATATATATATATATATATATATATATATATATATATATATATATATATATATATTATACGAGCAATGTATCGGCATAATAGTTAACACTAAGTCATAGCTTAGCCTTGACCAGTGTTCTCGTTCCACTTGAGACGAAAAGAATTCGTGTGTATTTTTTTTTCGGAAAAAATGAGGTTTTATATTCTCAAAAAAAAAAAAAAAAAACAGTTCCATGCATATGGTGCAAAGGAAAATGCTATGTCCACTACACTTTTGTGTAGTGGATGATGTTGTGGATGATCCTGTCCACAGATTGGAAAGAGAAATATTTTTTTTTGTGGGTCCTGACTAAATGTGTGGTGTGGATGATGTTGTGGATGATGTTGTAGAGGTAGTTGTAGTGGATGTAGCACTACCGATGGTGCAAAAGGGAAAGGGAAAACAAATCAAAGCAAAAAAGAAGGGTTCATGAAATTGAGGGCAATGATTGGGCACACACAACTAGGAATGTGATGCCTCTACCTCTAGTATGAAAAGAGTATTCAGAGTGCCACAACAAAGTGATTACAACAAAATATCCTAGCATATTTTTGTATCATTAATTATGATGTGCGACATATTGATTCTTATATGTCCTACAAAGATCAATGGTTTAAAAATATTTTGTGCTAGTTGTTGTGTCAGAAATATTTCTCGCATCAAAATATTTATAAATTAAAATTTAAAAATATTTGTGAGAATGTGGTCATCATAGAGGGAAATTTTTGAGTGGTGTGTCCGCACGGTGCGGATATATCTATTTTAACTTAAAAACACCCGTGTTTTTAAGTGTAAATTGTCTAAAATTCAAAACACTCTGAAAAACACGGGTGTTTTAAAAACAAATAGGTATATTCGCACGGTGCGGACACATCACCTAAAAATTTCCTCATCATAAGCTACCACCATCTACCAGACAGAAAATGGTAGCCAAAAAAAAATGCTTACAAATAATTGAGGTATACAAGTAAAGTAGATTTGGGATCATTGAATGTTAGATGTACAAATATGAAACATAAGTAGTAGGGCAAGTCCAAGAGTTGTTCTGTAGCACAGGTTGTTTTTCTTTTGCATTGTCAACATCTAAAGCCCCTCCCTCCTATGAAAATAAATGATGGTGATATTACACTCTCACATAAATCCCTTTCATGTGCCAACTTCTTGCTTCTCACTCTTTTTTTTCATGGAACGAAAGATTTAATGAAGCGGGGCTAACATCGGAAAAAAAACAACAAACGGACGGAAAAGACCGGACAAAGCCACCATCCGGTGGACCAAACGAAACAATACCAAACAGGACCCATAAAGCAACTACAGAAACAAACGCCGGACAAAGAGTCGATTGAGACGTCCTGAGCAGAAAAAACGAAGACTTTTTATCAAGATCTTGGGATGCTCGGACCGGTGTACCACATCGTTTTTTTGACATGCCTTTAGTAATTAAAAGGTTTCTATTATCCCGTCTTTAGGACTTCGTGGATGATCTTAATCAAGGGATGTGTTTATGCGACTGAGCGTCAAAGAGTTGTATGTAAATCTTTTTTTTTTTTTTTTGCTATGAGTCAGTTATTTCGCGGAAACAAACTTCCACACTCAGCTTAAAGCAGGGCATGAAGTACAACACCACATTAATCCTATAGGAGTTTGACATGACTTTACTACCTTTCTTAACGGAATTAAAGCATTTTTAGCCACATTTATTTCAAGATTATTGTATTTGTATTCTTCAGTGAAGGCACCGGAACAAATACGAAGATTGAGCGAAGACATTAATAGTGATTTTATATTTTTTTTATCAACAAAAATATATCAATTTTCAGATCTCTGTGAGACATTGTCCTCCCCTCCTCCTCTCCCTTTCATTTGGGTCCGCCTCAACCAAACAAAGCGTTGGAGATAAAAATGGGCTGAAAACGAAAACGAAAATAAAAATAATAACATAGATGTGGGATAAAATTCCAATGATGATGATGAAAAATATTTTAAAAAAAAATAAAAATAAAAAGGATAGAAAGTGTCCTTATCCCCTCTCTCAAATTATCTTTTGTTAAAGCTCGAAACATGGGATCGTGGGAGAAAAATTACAATGCATCTTTTGTTAAAGCAAACATGGAATCAAAGGTGAAAAATTATAATGAAAAAAGGGAGTAATATTTTTCAACGCGAGTTAGATTCATCATATTTCTTCGTTTTCATCTTTTAAGAGCAACTCCAATGATGCTTGATTTCACCAGCAAAACAGCAATTTGCTATAAAAGTGTCATTCCAATGGTATCATTTTTTCTCCATCAAATTGATGGGGAGCCAAAAGTGTCAAGCAAATTTGCTGCCCGGTCTATGCCACCAGCAAACACCGTTCACCTTTTATTTTCCTTTCTTTTTTTTTTTGGAAGAAAAAAACAACTTTTGATGGAATATTTCAAGAATAGGCTTATTTGATGTAGACTCATTGAAGTTGATCGATAAATTTGGTGTAAAAGTTATATCAAATTGTTGATATGGTGTAAAATTTGCTCCAAACCATTGGAGTTGCTCTAATATCTGTCGTATCATAACATATATCGGTATGAATATGTATCATTGGTACCGAGCAGCATGCTGATCTTTTGAGACAAATTTAGGGTGTCTTTATTTTTACAACACATCGATTTTACCAGTGGACTACACTTATCATATATGTCACTGAATTGATTTTTTGAAAGTCAATATCTGAAAGAAAGAATCGAATTCATTCTTGCATTACGAAGCCTTCTAAATTTTAAAAAACCAATTTTGATATGGTGTATGACAAATTCGTTGCGATGACAATATGTGTATGAGTACAGTGTATCATACAGATGGAGTAACCCCACGAAGGTGTTATGATATTTTGCAATCTTTAGTGGTCCATGTAAAATTGTCATGTCAATTGATTTGAATGTGACTTTTCTTATGAATATATACACATAATATTGAGAATCAAAAGTTATCAAACACAAAAACATCAGTACGTTGTGGTAGGGATTCAAAGTACCTAATCAAATAATGCGCTGTCTAATTGGGGTAGTTTTTACATGGTCATTCCTAGAGCCTATCTTGAATTTTTTTGGGTCTTCGTCGACTTCATCGAAGAAGCCTTTTAATTTGAATTGTTGTTCTTTTTGAAAATATAATTATAAAATGTTATTTTAAAATTGTATTTTTAAAATCTGTAAATATAAAATTCAAATTCATTGATCTTAGATTTTTTTCATATATTATTATTATTTGCATTTGGGTTGTCGTAACAAAACGGGGTTTGACCTGAACCGATGCACATAAAAGTTTGAATTGATACATATTTATCAAATCAAGTAATTTTTTAGCACATCATTATATTAGTGAGCAAATGATTGAGCATATATCAATTCATGAAATATTTTTGACACATTATATTAGATTAGTTGAGATTGGATCTACACGATTTCTTAAGGAGGTTTTAAAGTCACCACGGCTTTTACTTCCAGCACCATTTTCTTGATTTCTTTTTTTACTTACACACACCACATAAATATTATAACAATAAAACAATTACACTTTAGTCCCTATATAATTATACTTTAGTCCATAATTAATACAAAACAAATTTCCCTTTTCTTCCCCAAACCAAAAACCCTAATTCATCTTCACCATAATCCCCCTGCCTTGCAGCCGCCACCCATTCTCTCTCTGAAAAACAACCACCCTTCCTCCTGATGTGAAAAAATAGTAGTGTAGTACCGGTTTGTTAATCTTCCTGAAATCGAATAACACAAAGTTGTAGAAACAGATTGCCAATGAAGATGGACACATAAGAAGAACGAACTTTATTCACATAAAATTGCTGGAACACATTTGAAACAAAAAATGCAGAAAGCAAGAGTAAAACGAAAACTTATTCAAACCGAGACGAGTTTAGAACTCTAAATCTAATGTTGAGCTGGCCCAAAAATATTAAAACTGGGTCGGACCAAACCCAAGCCTGAGCCCGAACCGAACCGACTCGGCCGGACGGCGGCGCGCGTGTAGGGTTCTGAATCAACAAGGATCTACGTTCTCCCTCCTTCACAAAATTCTCTTGCCTCTTCCTCTAACTCTCCACCTTAAATGTAGAGAAAGTTAAAAAAAAATCTCCTGTGTGGACAAATGAACACACATTATTCATTAACACTCCACACATTTTACTCTATCTTTAAGCATTAATTTCTCATTAACACTATAAAGTTCCAACACCTCCTCCCTCAGCCACCCCTTCCTCCACCCCAGCTTCCATGTTGGAGCTCTTCTTCCCAAATCGCAGCAAATCAAACCCCCAAATCGCAGCTTTCCTCTGGCAGAGCTTGCCGGAGTTCTTTTTATATTATTTTTAAAAAGCTTGCCGGTGCTTCTGAACCCACGTGTTTTTTTTTTGGCTAAACATTTGAAAATGGGGGCACGGAGGAAGATGGCGGTGGTGGGAAGAAGATGGCCAGACATTCATCTTCAAATTCTACAAATTTTCTGAACCAACGTTTTTTTTTTTTGGCTCAACCTTAAAATTCGAAAATGGAGGCATGGAGGAAGATGGCGGCGGTGGTGGTGGTGCTGGGAAGAAGATGGTTTTTTTTTTTTTTTTTTTTTTGCAGAACCTTAAAATTTGAAAACGGAGGCATGGAGGAAGATGATGGTGGTGGTGGGATGAAGATGGCCAGACATTCATCTTCAAAATCTTTGAATTTTGGGTGGCGGGGTTGGGTGGTGGGAGGTGGGTGAAGGTGGTGGAGATGATGAAGATAGGTGTTAATAGAAAATTTGACAAAATATAGTGCTTATTTTAATATTTTTTTAACTTATGGACTTAATAGTGTTAAAGAAAATTGTGGTATAACGAGTAATTTGTTATTATTTTTGTTGTGTTTGAAGTAACGAAATAATAAAAATATTATTGTGGTGTCGAAAATAATTATTTATGGTGCCGGAAGGAAAAGAGTGGCAAAAGTAAAAAATGTAATGCCTTTAGAACCCCTTTCTTTAAGCAAAATACATAACTACGGGCTTGCCCTGACGATAGGCATTTGGCATGCGCCTAACCCGACTAATAGGTGGGATGGCCTTGGTCACTCCAGTGACTCCACATACGGTAAAATGACTTGGTCAATCCACCCTATGCGGAGTGTCTAACCCAAAAGTGCCCCTAATCAGAACTAGATTTATGCCTGCAAAAATGTAGGGGCCAAAAGTGTATGCGATTATATGCATAATGATGTCACACAATAATTGCTGTTGTTTAAAAAAAAAAAAAAAAAAACCAATCTGTTGGGTCCTTAGTCAAATTCCTTTTTCTTGGGTATATATATATATATATATATATATATATATATATATATATATATATATCAATGTTTGATAATTTAAAGATTTATGGTACAACCGTTGTAGGATATATATAATAAAATCGATATTCATTTATTTCTACTATTTTTTCAGTTCATATGAGTGTGAATTTGAATAAAATATGAATAGATGAACATCATGTATCAACTTGAAACTTGTATACAAGGGTTGTGTCCTAATTTTTCTCTTCCTTTTTAATTCTCATGTGACAAATTATATAATACATTGGTTGTATGAATGTTGTTGAAGTGGCATGCATTGTGCCCTTAAATTTCTACACACTTGTAATATCTCATATGGAAAAAATTGCATAAGCATCAAGATATGAAGTTTAGACATAATTGACCTGGTAAGTGTGGTTAACCATTTTAGGCCAAACGAAAATGATAAGCCTGCGTAGTATTGGATCAATTATGGCTCAAGTAACGCCGTTAAGATCTGAGTTTTGAGACGTTACACGTGATATCACAGTCAAGTTAACAGATAGAAAAGTGTCACGTCATAAGAGATGGTGGGACTGCCTCTAGAATTCTCCGGTATGGTCCTGACGAGCAAATCAATTCTTTAAAGGGGTGGGGGAAGGGGGACAGGCGAAATATCTCAGTTTAAAGGGGTGGGGTAGACCTGGGCGGTTCCGGTTCAAAATCCGGGTCGTACCCGGCGGTTCCCGGGTCTAAACCGGTGGGTCCACAGGTCCACGAAACCGGCGGTTCCACGGTTCCTACCGGGTTTCAGGTTCCACCGGACCCGGCCCGGCCCGGAACCGGCGGTTCAAGAAACCGGACGGAAAACCGGCGGTCGAACCGGCCGGAACCGGCCTGGAGGACCCGAACCGGCGGTTTTATATTTTTTTCTTAAATTTTTTCCCTCCATTTGGACCACATTCCAAGTTTCCAACGTATATATATTCAAAAATTTTGAATATATTTTATTTTATTTTAAAATATCACACACTCATCACACTATAAATACATATCCATTTCATCACTTTTTACCCACAATTCTATTCTATCTCTCATATTCTAACTCTCATATTATAATATTATCTACTGAAGAGAGTTTGAGAAAGTGATAAACACTAGAGTAAACTTCAACTTAGTTTATTCATAAAATGAAAGAAGTATAAATAGTTACAATTGAGGGGAGAGACTAGCTAGCTTGGGCGGTCACTAGAGTATATAGCTATGGGCGGCAAGCAACCATGTAAAAAGTAAAAGCTATGTCTATGACATAAAGTAAACTAGAGTTTGACGTATTAATTGTTTATATGTACCACAATTAATATGTCCTTTTACAAATAATGTATACAAATAATGTATACACGAAATAAATAAATATTACATAATATTTGATATGTAATATTTCCACACCCCCCCCCCTCAAACTGGGTTGTATATGTTTATACAGCCAAGTTTGCTACTCAGTCTGCTGAACATAAGTGGCGGAATGGCCTTGGTGAGAATATCAGCATTCTGGTCTGCTGAGGGAACATACTGGAGTTGAATAATCTGGGCATCAATCTTCTCCTTCAGGAAGTGTCTGTCAATGTCCACATGTTTGGTTTTATCATGATGGACTGGATCCTCTGCCATGCATAAGGCTGAATTATTGTCACAGCAGAGTGTAATAGGTTGCTGAAGTTCAGTAAGGACCCTTTTTATCCATAGAGCTTCACAAATACCCAAAACTAGTGCCCTGAGTTCAGCTTCAGCACTGCTTTTAGAGACAGTAGGTTGTTTCTTGCTCCTCCAGGTGACAAGATTTCCCCATACATAAGAACAGTAGCCTGTAGTAGACCTTCTGTCTGTGTGACAGCCAGCCTAATCAGCATCAGTGTAAACCTTGATAGATCTCTCAGCAGACTTGGTGAAATGTAAGCCTTGGCCAGGAGTGGACTTCAAGTACCTCAGTCTCCTGTTCACAGCATCCCAATGTTGCTCAGTAGGGCAATGCATGAGTTGGCTAACCAGACTGACTCCATATGCAATATCAGGTCTTGTATGGGACAGATAAATGAGTTTCCCTACAAGTCTTTGATATTGATCCTTCCTGACAGCAATGTCACCATGCAGCAGGGTATTACTGGGGTCTACTGGGGATACAACAGGTTTGCATCCCAGCATACCAGTTTCCTTCAGCAGGTCCAGCACATATTTCCTTTGAGAGATAGAGTTACCCTGGTTGTTTCTTGCAATTTCCATACCAAGGAAGTATTTAAGATAGCCCAAATCCTTGACTTGAAAAACCTTTGCCAGTAGAGTCTTCAAATTCTGGATCTCAGTAGAGTCATCACCAGTGAGGATGATATCATCCACATATACAATAAGAATAGATCTTTTATGGCTAGTTGTCTTGATAAACATGGTGTGATCTGAGTTGCATTGATGATATCCAGCAGCTTTAACCACAGTAGTGAGTTTCCCAAACCAGGCTCTTGGGGATTGCTAGGCCATATAGAGATTTCCTCAATTTGCAAACATTTCCTTGAGTGTGAGGATTGGTAAAACCAGGAGGTACATTCATGTAGACTTCCTCAGTAAGGTCACCATTGAGAAAAGCATTTTTGATATCCAATTGGTGAAGAGGCCAGTCAAGTTGGACAGCAAGAGATATCAGTATTCTGACAGTGTTCAGTTTTGCCACTGGTGCAAAAGTTTCTTTGTAGTCAATGTCATAAGTTTGAGTGAAACCCCTTGCAACTAGTCTGGCCTTATACTTGTCAATTGTACCATCAACATTGTATTTGATAGTAAATAACCACCTGCAGCTGACTGTCTTCTTGCCTTTGGGGAGAGCTGTTAGATCCCAAGTATGATTATCCAGGAGGGCAGTCATTTCTGTTTTTACCGCAGCCTTCCACCTATCATGTTGAAGGGCTTCCTGAATATTTTTTGGAATGGAGTGAGAGTTCAAGTCCTGTGTAAACATGGCAAAAACAGGTGATAACTGATCATAAGATAGATAATTATGAATAGAATGATCAGTAGTGCAAGATCTATTTCCCTTCCTGATAGCAATAGGTCTATCATCAATGTCAGCAGGCTGCTGAGAGTCAGTAGGTTGCTGAGTATCAGTAGGCTCTGGGTCAGTAGGCTCTGGTTCAGTAGGCTGCTGAGGGCCAGTAGGCTGCTGAGAGTCAGTAGGGTGCTGAGGTTCAGTCTGCTGAGAATCAGTAGGTTGCTGAGGGTTAAGAGTTTGCTGAGGGAACGGATTTAGGTCAATTTCAATCAGGTTTCCATCAGTGACTGCCTCAGTGGACTTGCTGTAGTAGGGAGTTCTTTCAAAGAATTTTACATCCATAGAATTGTAAAATCTCTTTTCAGAAGGAGAATAACACTTGTAACCTTTTCTATCCTTTGCATATCCTAGGAAAATGCACTTGTGAGCTTTGGGATCAAGTTTGCTTCTGTGTTGGGCATGGATATAAACAAATACAGTGCAACCAAAGATTTTTGGAGGTAATTGGGAAATAAGATGAGGGCAGGAGTGTGTGGTCAGAAGGGTTTGGATAGGAGTTTTGAAGCCTAACACTCTGCTGGGAAGTCTGTTGATTAAGTATGTGGCAGTTAATATAGCTTCACCCCACATATACTTTGGAACATGCGTGGTGAACATGATTGATCTAGCCATCTCCAGCAGGTGCCTGTTCTTTCTCTCAGCAACCCCATTTTGTTGAGGTGTTTCCACACAACTATTGATATGAACAATCCCCTTATTCATCAAGAAATTACTGAGGTTAGACTCATAGTATTCAAGTGCATTATCAGTCTTTAAGATCTTGATCTTAGTGTCAAATTGAGTGGAGATCATGTTGTAAAATTCCTGAAAAATTGTTCCAACTTCAGATTTATCCTTCATTAAAAACAACCATGTGTTCCTGGTATGGTCATCAATGAAAGTGACAAACCACCTTTTTCCTGTTATATTTTTTACTCTTGAAGGTCCCCCATACATCACTATGAATTAAAGTGAAAGGTGTGGATGGCAAATAAGGTAGTTTGGTATACACGGATTTGGTAAGTTTGGCAAATTGACAAATATCACATTGAAGATCATTGATATTACATCCTTTAAATAATTCAGGAATTACAGACTTCAAATAACCAAAACTTGGATGTCCTAGTCTATAATGCCATAACATGATATTGTCTAAGGTTTGAGTGCAGGCTGCTGAGGCGGATTCAGTCTTCAGTCTTCTGTCTTCAGCAGGGTTGACCACATACAATTAGGGCTGTAAGTGAGCCTTAACATTTGATTCGATTCGGTGTATTCGGCTCAAAAAAGTTCGATTTGGGGCTTGATTCGTATCATCAAACATCAAATCAAGCTTTAGAAATAGGTATTCGACAACCGAGCCAAACATGTTCGATAATATTCGGCTCGTACACTTGCAGCATAGTTCGGTTCAATATAAATTCTTTAATGAGAATAATTGAATAAATTCTCAATATATTGGATTGGGATTTGGAAGTGTATTTTGGATTTTGGTGACTTTACTACTTTTGGTTTATGAAGTTGTTCCAATTTGAATTCATTTTGACGTTTTAGACATGTAATGTAATATTTTGGACTAATATTTTGGACATGTAAACATGTTATATTTTGGACATGTTATATTTTGGGGCATGTAATATTTTTGAACTAGAATTTTTTTATTTATTCCTTTCACAAAAAAAAAATTTATATATATATATATAAACATGTCCAGAACGAGCCGAACATGTTCGAACTATTCAAACATTTCAAGCCGAATCGGACCGAATAATTTCCCCCATTTAAAATTTCGAGCTGAGACGAACCCTAATATTTTAGGCTCGAAAATTTCGAGCCGAGACGAACCCTATATTCGAATAATTTCGAGCCGAATCAAATAATGACAGGGTTCGGTAGGGTTCGGCTCGTTTACAAGCCTACATACAATCCTGAGCAGGGTTTAGCCCTCCCAATCACTTCCTGTGAAGAAGGGTCCTGGAAAGTGCACTGATTCTTATTAAAAACAATAGTCCAATTCAAATCTTTTGCGAGTCTACTGACAGATATGAGATTGCAGTCTAATTTTGGAACAAATAGGACATCCTTTAGGCATATCTTATTAGTGAGTTTAACATTTCCAAAACCTTTTGCACACGAGATAGATCCATCAGCAGTATTAACATTGTGAATTTGATGACATGGCATAAGGTGAGTGATGAGGTTTTTATTGCCAGTCATATGGGAGGAGGCCCCGGAATCAACAATCCATGTTTCATTACTAATAGAAGAGTAGAATTTACCTGCACTAGCCTGAGTAGCTGTATCAGTAGAGGGACTACCTTCTTTTTGTTGAGTGAGGAAAGCTTTGAATGCAGCAAACTGAGCATTCAACTTGTTATCATTCTCCTCTTCATTGACATGCCTGCCCTGACTTTCCCTGGTAGGCTTGGAAGAGTTAGGCTTGCCATGTAGCTTCCAGCAAGTGTCCTTGGTGTGATTTGCGCGTTTGCAGTGCTCACAGAACAACTTTCCAGTTCTATCAGTAGGCTTCCTAGATGTCTCAGTAACCTCAGCAGGATTCCTGACAATCAGCAGAGTAGCACTCTCAGAAGGGTTGTCAGCAGGGGAGTTTAGCAGCATCCCTTTCCTCTTGCTTTCCTCATGTTTGACCTCAGCAAACATGGATTTGAGATTGGGGAGAGGTTTTGTGGCAAGGATTCTTCCTCTAACATCATCAAGAGTAGGATTCAGTCCAGTAAGAAACTTGAATACTCTCTTTTTCTCAATAATGTCCTTATAAAGGGCAGCATCCTTAACATCATTCCAGGGGTGAGTTTCCAACATATCTAGGTGTTGCCATGCCCTAGATAGTTGGTTGAAGTATTGAGTTACAGACATATCTCCTTGTCTGCAGTTTTGAATCTGAGCTTCAAGTTCATACACTTCTGATGTATTGTCTTTCTTGGAGTAAAGATCTCTGGCATTATCCCAGATTTCCTTTGCAGTATCATACATCATAAAGTTCTCACTAATTTCTTTTTGTCATGGATCTTGTGAGAATGGTCATGACTTGATTATTAGTAGTGTCCCATGCTTCAAATCCGGGGTCATCTTCAGCAGGGGCAGGTTTAGAGCCGGACAGGTATCCCATCTTACCTTGTCCAGAGATGTACATTTTCATAGATCTTGACCACAGCAAGTAGTTGTTACCATCAAGTCTATGATTTGTGTATGATGAAGATTCAATGACCTCAGTCTGCTGAGGCAGCTGGGAGTCTACTGATGAAGATGAAACGTCAGTTAAAGTAGACATTTTTGGAATAAACAGAACTGAGTTTGCAGCGGATTTTAGAACTCGGTAAGGCTCTCTGATACCATGAAGAGAGTTTGAGAAAGTGATAAACACTAGAGTAAACTTCAACTTAGTTTATTCATAAAATGAAAGAAGTATAAATAGTTACAACTGAGGTGAGAGACTAGCTAGCTTGGGCGGCCACTAGATTATATAGCTATGGGCGGCAAGCAACCATGTAAAAAGTAAAAGCTATGTCTATGACATAAAATAAACTAGAGTTTGACATATTAATTGTTTATATGTACCACAATTAATATGTCCTTTTACAAATAAAGTGTACAAATAATGTATACACGAAATAAATAAATATTACATAATATTTGATATGTAATATTTCCACATCTACCATTATAATATATTTCAGATAGTGATTTGAAGTTGTTCTGAATAAATTCGTTTACTTTATCACATTCGAAATATATTATTTTGTAATGTCTATCATTGTGTCTGCTTTTCATATTTCTTTTCGAAAAGAAAATGTTACTGATGAAACTACCGAGGAAGTGAATCATTCAAAATTTAAGGTTGTTTGTAACGTTTGTGAAAAAACGTATCATTATGAGCGTGGAATCGGGCTTGGTTCTTATATACGACATTTACGAACAAGGCATTCCGAGGAATATGAAAATTATATGAATGATGCGCAGGTTTAACGGCTATATCATCAGCAGGTTTGAATTTTTTATTTTTTTATTTTTAAATCTCCTACTCCAACTCCAACACTATAAATACACCACAATCCAACTACAATCCAACTAATTTTTCTCACACCTTCTCTTCTAACTCTTATAATTCTTCTATTTTTACCTATCAAATATTCTTCTATATTTTTATAATTATCCATCTAAGACTCGCCAGACTGTGAATTGAAGTTGTTATGATTTATCGTGTACTTCTTCCGGTCTGAAGAGATAGTTGAATAATTATTTTTTATACTACTCTTTCCGATCCCCCTTTTAAACGATTTTCTAAACAGAAAATGTCGAAACGGAACCGTAATCAGAACCGTCTTGACCCGGGAACCGTGATCTGAACCGTCTGGACCGGGGAACCGCCAAGATCTGGACCCGGACCAGGGAACCACCAAACCCACCGGTTCCCGGGAACTGGAGAAACCGGCTTGAAATTGGAACCGGCGGTTCCGGTTCTATTTTGGACCCAGAACCGGAGGGTCGTGGCAGAGACCCGGAACCAACCTGGAACCGGTCACGTCTAGGTGGGGGAAGGGGGACAGACGAAATATCTCAGTTTGGAAAAGCGAGAGAAACATCACCGAGATATGAGCTTGCAACGTAATTCACTTAGTAACTTGGGTTAACCATTTTGGTCAAACAATGACAATGAACCTCAATAGTTATTAGATTCACAATGGCTCAAGTAGCATCGTTAGGCCAATGTTTATATACAGGGGCGGCTGCAGGAATTATGACATGGGGGCAGAAATTCGTCATTTTTTTTCCGTATCACACATATATTTGATTATTTAATTCTATATATGTAATTATGGGACAATAGCTAAAAACAAAGGATCAATACATAAAAATAAGAGGTCAACTACACATATATGTGTGTTTATTAAAAAAATATCTACTATTTATACATAATATTTTTATTTTTGAGAGTCGGCCGCATCCCCAAATGAAAAGGTAGAGCCGCCCATGTTTATACAGCGTTACAAATGGTATCAAAACAAACTATCAATCGAAAATGTCACACTATGAAATGACGGTAGGGGTTTCTAAACTCTTCTAGCAAGGTCCTGCCTTGTCATCAGATTCTCAGAAAGACATGGAGACCGAACACTTTTCACGTAAAAAAACTAGAGGCATATAGCCAAAAAAAAAAAAAAAAAAAAAAAAATCTTTTATTTGAGGTCGGTATTTGGCTATTAAAGTGGTCCAACAGGTTGTTCTTTCATTTATTGAAATTGAGTCCATTCATTAGAAAAACAAGTTTGAACAAGTAATACTGTCACTATTTGCTTAATCATTTTTTTGCACAATCTTTTTTAGTTTATTTTAAAACCAGTCTTTATTGATTAAAAAAATAAAAACAAAATAAAAAAAGAAAACGTATATTCATAAAAATCTAAGCTATCTGATTTCGTCAATACCAGGCTCCAAAAGAAACGATCACATGGAAGAGAAACCTCCACTTATTCTTTCATAAAATTTTCCTATGAAACCTTCAAATTATCTATGACAAAATGTGAATATTATACATTTTTCAATCCATATTCAATTCATAATATACTTTCAATGTTTCCAAAACAATAAGGATAAATGGCATTTCATTCATCCCAAAATATATACACGACCCTTTCAAAAATATATATATATATATATATATATACACACACACGATCGTTTAGAGTTTTCACATAGTTTTAGATAGTAATTAAGTGTCAGTAATTTTAATAATAAAAATATGGAATACACTGCCCTAAAAAAAAAACAAATATAGAATACACTTTGATTGTCATTTTTTTTAGAAACCCTTTGATTGTCATTAAAAGCAATAGTAAATAATGAAAATTGTGTGAATATATAATAAATTAGGATTGAAAAAAATAAAAGAAAAATATAATAAATACTCCACTGATATTCTGGACAAAACAAAAACTAAATGACCTTATATCTTAGAACGGATACCGGTATATTCTTAATAACATTATCATCTTTTCTTTTGTGATTATGAAACCGTTGTCTCCTCCAACCCTCTTACACCATTAACAACTAGGTTTTAAACGAGTCAAGTTATTCATGAGTAGATCGAGATCGTCTGAGGTCGGAACTCAAGTCGAATATCAACCGAATGATACATGAACAATGCAATACTCGACTAGATTGCAACGAACATGTATGCTCAAAGAATGGATCTTCTCTATTGCTTCTTAGTGGAGGTTGAGTATACAAGACTAGAGAAATATTGTGTCCTTTGAAGAGACCTTAGAAAACCACTTACACTCTGAACCAACCTTTAAAGCTTATTTGTTTTCGATGTGGGCGTTATGGCCATTGCGTTGAGGCATGTTTACCTATCTCCACCCCTCCAGATACGGCGCCGTTTAGAGTTTTTATTTGCACCACAGCGATTTCGTCAGTGCATCATAATGAATCAGCCTTTTAAAATAAGATTTTTAAGTCAAGATTCGATTTTCTGAATGTCATTTCTCATTTCCGACTTATATCAATAGACGATTCAAATGGTCAACAATGGACATAATGCACATATAATATCATGTACATTGAATTCAGACCGATATAAATAAAATCTCCCAATTTTTATTCCCTATAAATCTCCCGACCACTCCTGACCACTCCCTGAAGAAACAAATGAAAATGGACAGATTTTATGGTGCGACGGTTCCAGGAAAGTTGTATCAATTGGGATACACTAGAGCCTTTTATTTTTACTATCTCTCACATAATATATTTTTATCGTGTGTGAGAGTTAATAAATGAGGCAGGACAGGAGGGAGGGTAGGGGGTTCACGTGTAAAAATCGAGGCTCAAATAAAAATAGAGGCATATAGCAACAAACAAACAAAAAATCTTTTATTTGAGGTCGGCATGTTGGTTATTAGAGTATCTCCAATGATGGGTTTATTTTTCTCATAGGTGAGTCATCAAAAGTTTTTACAAAAGGCCGTTGCAGATGAACCGGTCCAAAATGGACACGGTGGACATTGTAATTTTTTCTTTTCCCTCTTTGCGGCCTTATCCTACCAAGCACATGCACTTGGCTTTTTTTTTTTCTTTTTTCTTTTTCCCCTCAGTTTTGAACCAACCAACTGACTACTATATTCAAATCAAGTACTTTAGAATCAATAATCATAATACAATTAAAAAAAAGAAGTGAATATTATTTTATCTTATACTCATTAAATTTAATTTCGTTTTATTTTTTTATGTTTAATGACATTATACTGCAACAAAATAAAATGACATTATACTGATTTTCAATAAAAAAATATGTTTTAAAAGTATGAAATAATAAAATATTTATGTAGTGCGCCAATGTTATAATAAAGTTGTAAAATATTTATGTATAAAAAATAAAATGTTTATAAAGTAATGACATGGAAATATATAAAGCTTTATGATCGTGGAGAAAATGTTTATAAAGAAAAGGTTATAAACCGGATGATCTGGTCCAAGAGGTTGTTCTTTCATTTATTGAAATTGAGTCCATTCTTTAGAAAAGCAAGTTTTGATCAAGTAATACTGTTCACTATTTGCTTAATCATTTTTTTTTTCACAATTTTTTTTAATTTTATTTTAAAACCAGTCTTTATTGATAATCAAAACACACACACACAAAAAAAACCGTATATACATATAAATATTAGAAGTCTAAACGCCTAGAAGCAAACAATACCAAAAATTTTGGATCTGTTAAAAAAAATCAAAATCTAGCTAATCCAAGTTAATTTTAATTCTCTCGCTCTATGAATTAATGCTTGCTTAGTACAAATCACCTTCGGGGGGAGCTCCGACATGATGCACAAGAGTACTTCAATACCGGACTTTTGAAAGAGGGTGATTCTTGCATGGTACTCCATTTGAGAAGTTGTACCGTGTGGATGAATGTGGACTATACAGTTTGAATTCAAGATAAAACTGTGTGATCTAGATTCATCCACATATTTTACTCCACAAATGGAGTCACTAGGGAAGAATTTCCCCAGAAAGAAACGACCACACAGAAAGAAACCTCCACTTATTCTTTCATAAAATTTTCCTATAAAACTTTCAAATTATTTATTGACAAAAGGTGAATATTATACATTTTTGAATCCATATTCAATTCATAATATACGTTCAATGTTTCCAAAACAATAAGGATAAATGGTATTTCATTCGTCCCATAATATATTAATGGTAGTTCAATGTCAGTAATTTTAATTTTAAAAATCTAAAATACCATTTGATTGTCATTTTTGTTTTAAAAACCCTTGATGTCATTAAAAGTAATAGTAAATAATGAAAAATGTGTGAATATATAATACATTAAGGGTAAAAATAAAAGAAAAATGTAATAAATACTTCATTGATATTCTAGATAAAACCAAAACTAAATGGCCTTATATTTCAAGACGGATACCAGAATATTCTTAATAAACATTATCATCTTTTCTTTCGTGATTACGAAACCGTTGTCTCCTCCAACCCTCTTACACCCATAGTTATCAGACCCGGCCCGGTCATTGACCTAGAAAAGTCACTGGGTCACCGGGTCACTGGTTCAACCGTTGGGTCACTGGTTCAACCGAAAAAATTTATATAGTAATAAATTATATATAATATCATTAAAATAATAGTTTCTGAAAATTCATATTTAAGTAAATAATGATATGAAACTATATATCACCTTATGAGCTTCCATTGAGAAATTCAAAGTATTGTTTATATGATTATCATATAAGAATATGTAGAAAAATACAAGGATAAAATATATCATCAACTGTTACATACTTTATCGATACTTGTAAGTACTTTTTATTTGAATGTTGATGCACTTATAGTTAATATTAGATTAGAAAAACTAAATGTATTGTTTGTTGAAAAGTATGACTTGAATTATTTAGCAAAACGTTAATTAGTAAAATGTTGCAAGAAATTTATAAGTTTTTTAAGTAAAAAAATTAGGATTTTGATGTAGATCTATAACAAATAAAAATACACGTAAAGATTAAATAATTATTTGCATCATATCGGAGAGATTTGAGAATTTTTGTACATACAACCAGTTCGATACCTATTTTATACGTTTTTTTATTATATTTACTTGACCCACCGGTTCAACCAGTGCCCATCGCATCACCGGGTCACCGGTTGAACCGCCGGGTTTGAGCGGATCGCACTTAGGCGGGTTGATGCTTGAACCGGCCCGGTTCCATGATCGGGTCGAACGGTTGAACCGCCGGGCCGGGTTTGATAACTATGCTTACACCATTAACAGCTAGGTTCCAAACGAGTCAAGTTATACATGAGTAGATCGAGAACGTCTGAAGTCAAAACTCAACTCGAATATCAACCGAATGATACATGAGCAATGCAATACTCGACTCGATTGCAACAAACATGTATGCTCGAAGGATGGATCTTCTCTATTGCTTCTTAGTGGAGGTTGAGTATACAAGACTAAGAAATATTGTGCCCAAGAGACCTTAGAAAACCACTTACACTCTGAATCAACCTTTAAAGCTTACTACCTACGTCCCAAAATGTAAATATGTTTGAGTTTTTTCACAGAGATTAAGAAAGTTTGTTAAATTTGTTATGTATTATTAATTTTGATGAAAAAGACTAAAATGACCTTTGACCGTTATTAATGAAAAGTAATGAAAAGTGAGTGAATATATAATAAATGAGAGGTAAAAGGAGAAGAATGTAATAAATGCTTTATTGATTATCTAAATAGACTTACATTTTGGGACAAATCCAGAATGCTAAACGTACTTATATTTTGGGATGGAGGTAGTATTTTGATGATCCCCAAGGCTAGAAGGCATTTGTCCTCGGTTTCACCTCCCAGTACCTTCAGGGGAAACTTAAATTTATGATAGACCAATATCACGGGGTCGTCCCAAACCCTAAAGTAGTGTTAGTCGGGATAATGGGTCATGATTTCTAGTCTGACAGTGCCTAGACCTACTTCAAATCGTAGAATGGGCGCAATGATGGGCAAAAGCTGATATGCACTTAGGCCAAGAATAGTACGAGCCTTCTACATTCCATAAGGTACCACTTTGAACTTAGCTTCACGAGATAGGGATCGCTTTACATTCAGCAGTCCGCCCTGATGTGAGTCCCTTGCCCTAAGGCAGTGCTGCAACTAAATTTCTCAGTGGGGGCACCGGAACAAATTTCAAAGATACATACTTATCATCGTTTGAAAATTTTACTGGTAAGTGTTTTAATCAGAAAACACAATTCAAAGGCTAATCCAATATATAAATAAATAAACAAAACTTTCGATTCGACACCTATACATGTACAAAAGATGCCCAGATGAATGCAGAAAAAAGGTACATATGTGGCCATCCAGTGGCTGATAATTGATCTCAACCGTTGATTGGAAAACTTGAAACTGTTTGCCTTGAAAATCACATTTTTTTAAAATAAGGAATTAATCTGAAAATTTTAAAATATCACACTTAGTCAAATTTGAAAAATTCACTCACCGGAGAGGATCTGGTCTCAGAGGAAGGAAACACCCCTGCATCAGTCATCTTCCTTGCTCCTGGACCAGGAACATAAACAAAGGTAATAAATAGAGGTAATTATAAGTTTGTATTAACAGCTGAATAAAATAAAATAAAAAATGAAACCGTGTTGCGGAAGTAAGACATACTTTTGATCATCTGTTAAAGTCACCAATGATCTCAGAACACCTGGACTAATCGTATCAGAAAGACCTCCTTTACCCGAAATGATCAACGACCTCTCTTTGATATAGCTTTGAATTTTTTTAGCTTCAAAATCCAAATATGTTTGATCTACATGATATTGCACCAGAGATATGAGCAGTTTGCATTAGTGTCATTGGTTTAAACAATTAGGATCCACCAAAACCATAAGCAACAAAATATGTACTCAAAGTCTGTAAAATACAGAATCTACCATATGTATCCCCTTTTTAATACATGTTCATTTTGACACGCATCTTTCTTGCTACGGTTTTTTGCCCTCTTCATATTCAACAATGAAAAACTACAAAGAATTTGCATCGCAATGATGATTACAAGGCATATGTACACATGTTTGAAACTGTTGTTAGTAGTTAGTACACTTCGGCTAAGAACTTTATATCTCAAGACGAATCTATGTCTTTCGGTTTTTCCAAATCGTAGCATACTAACAATCCATAACATTGGTAGGGAAACTTATCCAAATGAAACTCTAAAGTGAAGGGCTCATCTAAACTAAGGTTACGTGTAATGGGCTATGATTATAAAACAACGCAATAGATACACGAAAATTACTCGCTTCGAAAAGATATAGCATATCAAACATTCGAGAATAAGGATACCTTTCTCCAATATAGTATGGGCAGCATGAAAGGGAACTCCAACAAAAATATCTGATCCCGGAAACATTAGCCAAGTCTTATCCTTTGGATCATGATTGCCACACGTTGCACAGATCTCTTGTACCAGTGGCTTTGCCTCGACCTCCTTCATCAATGATTCAAACGGGGAAGGAACACTAGTTTTGGTCGTTTTAGCCACTTTCCGTAGCATTGTCAATGCTTCCCTATTGCTATTCCGCAGTGTATCATTTTCGACTGACTGCATTTACATTTTGATAATACGTAATAAGACTTGTGCAAGAAAAGATTGAATTTTCTCGAGTTGATTGGAGTTTAAATCACCTGATGTCTCCCTAGCAATAAGTTTTCAGCTTCAACTTCAATCTCAATAAGATTTTGCTGGAAATCCCTCATGGTACCATCCATTTCTGTCAAAAAACATCCAAGGAAAAAATAACACTTAAAAATTGGAATAAGTTGCAACAGCTGAAAGAATCAAATCCCGGTGTAAATATTAGGTTCTTAGATATGTCCAAACAAAATATACAAGTGATAGATTCCCCTTTATATATGTACATATTGACACATACTCTTATATGCACGCGTACGGCATACCCCCTCCCCCCCCCCCATATATATGTGCGTATGTGAGTTTGCAAACATATGGTTATATACATTACATACACAGATACAAACATACATACATGTGTGTGTGTGTGTGTGTGTGTATGTATGTATGCATATGTGTGTGCTCTTCCATTCCTTAATCATTGTTGTTTAAGATTTGGACACAAAGATTAAGAAAGTGAGCAAGTTGAATGATTTATTATATTTAAAAGATTAAAAGCCCTTTGATGTAATTAATAATCACCTTAATTTATTCTCTCACTTAATGAATGATGAAGGGTAAAATTGGAAATGACAGTAAACGTGTCTTGGTCTTTGAAACAATAAATTAAAAGGGAACAAAACTCCACATCTAAAACAACAGTCATAAGAAACGGAGGGTGCAATATTTCTATGTATACCTACAGTCTATCTTGAAAATATTGTACACATGCATATCGATTGCTTATATGTACGTATAGAAATAGCAACCAGGTGCATTGTAGAGCCTATACAGAACAGGAGAGTTGAACCACGTATACAGGTCTACTGTATGCATTCTTACCTTATATTTCATAGAAGAGACTATCATGTAGATATGTTTATGTATAAAAAAAATTGATTTAAAGACGGGATAGCATTTAATGTTCAGACAGGAATGGCAGAATAATGCCAGAAACGTTGATTAAAAGAATGTTACATCAAAATATCAACTAAGAACAAAATAAGACGCAGCCAGAAAACGATTTGGATGAAAGCATTATGCAGATTGCTAACCAAGAGCAAGCCTATACGATTTCCTACGTGTCTAGTGTGTATAAGATTGCAAAAAACAATTTGCGTGTTTGCGTTGTATGAAAGAATGTCATATTACTTCTAACTTCAAAGCTTTTCAGCTAAGTCATCTTAGTAAATGTCATTTCCATAATCATACCAAGAACCTAAATGTATTAGTATGATACTAGTTTCGGCTTATCTCCAGTGGCGGCCCCAAGAAAAAAAACAACATTACAAGTAAGCTATGATGCACGGATACGCACCGGATACTTAAGACATAAACCTGGGAGCGAATTTGTAATTTTGAACAGTTGGATACGGGATTCGGATATGCATATACATGACTTGGATATGTGAAATGAAGAACCATATTACCAATCGACTAAAACCTGCCAAATAACGAATGAAAACCTATCGAATTGAAGAGAACAACTAAAATTTGTTTCGTATTTTGTTTGTTAATATTTATTATTTGGTCCTAACAGCTTTATTATGTACATTTTGATCCTTCTATTTAAAATATCTACATACCAGTGCAACCTAGCAAATAAGAAGAGCTCAAGGCCAAGTTTACTCTCGATGCAAGTCCAATCTTCACATTCTACGAGAACGCCTACACATGTTTCTGTTTCTGGGTAGAGAATGAACATAGTATAAGCAGCTATGCTAGCTGAACATATTCGGAAATAAAGTCCTTATTCAAAATTCAATTTAATTGTTTATGTTTATCTACTAAATCTGTTTATTTACTAATTATACTTGCTAGTTGTAGTTCACTGGAAACAGATTTCTTGAATCAGTATTCCCAGGAGTTTAGCTTGTGATGAAGCAAAACCATAGCAACTAGGAGAAACAAATCAATATTCAACAGAAAATTCAAGCCGAAAGACAATTAACAGGTAATAACAAACCCCAAACTATTTCCAAAAACTATAATTTGAATCAAATTGAAAAAAATCTCCTTCAACAGCGCAAAAACTGGACAATTATTGGGAAAAATAAAATATAAAGATCAAATAGACAAAAAAAAAGCTCAGGAGTAAGAATCCGAGGAGCAGCAGCCATTAATCTGAAATTTACTATATCAACATAGACAGACGTCCTGGTCTCAGTTAAAACTTAAAACATGTTGAATTTTCGCGATAAAAAAGAAAACTAACCAGCTCCGCTGGAAGCCCAAGACTTCTAAAGCTGACTGATGGAGACGATAACGCGACACCGGTAGCCGGTAGGTGGTGATTGACGGCGGAGAGCGGAAGATATACGACGGCGCCTAAAAATTCATCAGAGGAGCGCCAAAACGGTGGAAGAAAAATATGTATTATCGACACTTTTTTTTTTATCTTCAATTTAGTATATGTGCATCCTATTATTTACGGATGATTCATGTTGACTATCTTGTCGTCTTGCGGCGCTTTTTTTTTTTTT